>JAVHNL010000028.1:0-21000 GCA_031216105.1 Dalbergia cultrata | reverse complement strand
AGAGCAGAAAATCATTATCATTCAAAACAGAAAGTCCATAACTCTCTTCCTCATTGTTCCCTCGTTATTCTATTTAAAATTTCTTGTGCGAACAGAGAGCTTCACTCTTGATTTTTTGAGTAAAAAAGGCAAATGTATCGGTTGATATAAAAGCCATTTGAGAGAAAGTTTATTCAAGAGGTGTGCTCCTTAGTTTTTGTCTTTGATTAGTGTTTGGGCTTTTGTTAGAAGGAGGTCTTGTTGGTTGTGCCTCTCTTCTTGATTAGGGACATCTTTCGTATCTGTGTATTTGGTAACTTTGAAAACTTAGTGAAATTTTCCTCTTGACTGGTGGGATCTCGAGTAGATTTTAGTAGAGATTGAACTAGTATAAAATTTTTGATGCACTATCTCTAAACCTTGTTCTACTATATTTCATTTCAGTAAGCATTTTATTTTCAAAGAACTGAATCACTGCATTACATATATATTGACAACTTATTTTTAACACAACACTGATCAAATTTTTTTTTATTACTATTACATATACTTGATTGAAGAATTCAAGAGACATTTACTAGAAAATCTCCTAAATTTGATACTAATATCTGATAAATTTGTTTAAGTGTGCAGAAATTTTTTAAAATACACTTGATTCAAATCTTTTTTCTCAAGTGTATCACTACTATCAAATAATAATACTAAAAAGACAATATTATTCAATTTTGTTGGTGATTTTTGTCTAGAAATGAGAATGCAGCTTGTCTAAAGCTTGGTTAAGTATTATGAATTTATATTAATTGATGAGACATAATGTTTGTCATGTGAGACTTGCTTCACATAAAGCTTATTCTGAGTTATCATCAGTGAATTTTTACTTCATTTGTGATGCTTTGTAAAAGGTAAATATTTGATGCATGTCCAAGATTAATTCTCTCAAGTACACAACTCACAAATATAAGAGCAAAAATAAAAATAAATTCTATAAGAGGGCTGTTACGTGCACAAATTTTTTGCACAACGTACGCACACTATATGTAGAGAGGCAGAAAAGGACAAAAATTACAAGGGAAGGAAAAATGGGGTACACGGTGAAGAAATAAAGAGCTGAACCATTTTAGAAGCATTTTTGACTCAATCTTCTCTCTCTATGTTGGAACCAAAAAAAGAAAACAACAATCCACCATTTCCCTCCCTCAAATTTACTTTCATTCTCACTCTCAAATGGCTAAGAAGAAATACACCACTTCCTCAGTGTGTCTTTCTTTGTCTCAAATCCTCATAGCCGCGAGCCCACCACGAGCCCTCTCCTCTGTCACCTACTGAAGTTCATTCCATTGTCACGACCCAGCACAAGTCGCATAGCTGCTCCAACAAAAGTTGCAAGCTTCATGTGAACTTTCGTCAGGTTTTTACTTTTTATTTTCTTTTTACATCATCTTTGTAACACCCTAAATCTTAACCCAAGACTATTAGTATGTATTTAGGTTAATCTTTAGAATATTACCTCTTGGTCTCATCTTTACTTAGAAAATACTTAGCGGAAATATGGGTAAAATTTTTCTTTTTGAAATTTTAAAATCAAAGTGAGAGCCATGCACGAATCTTTAAGAGGAAGCATAGCGAAACATATAAGCAAAGCATAAAGAAACACATCATATCATGGAGACATCAACTGAAACATAGATATATATATATATATATATATATATATATATATATATATATATATGCTGTGCCTACCCAAAGGGCAGGACTATTCAATACATCGGGAAGCGGAATACAACTGAAATGCAATACAAGGAAATCATAAAAAGCAAATACAAGAGAAACAACACCCATACCCATGTGCACCTAGAGTAGACAACCTCATATACAAAAGAAGGTTTGTCCTCAACTATGTGGCGTGTGTGCACTAGCAACTACCCCTCCTATGTCTACTCCTGCTGGTCCGAGTACTGTGGGGTCGAGTCGATCCACTGACGAATCTCGGCAGGGGTGGTCGAGCGCATCATCAGGGCATGTCTATCGCGGTGAGGGCGCATAGATGGCCGACGTGCCAACCTCGGTTGGACCACCGTCTCCTCACTCCCAGCCCTCATCGGTGGGGGAGCGGGACTGGAGCTCCAGCTGTACATGTGTGATGGCGGGTCCTCGGATGGGTCCGTCTCCGAGTACTGGGTACGAGGCACATACTCTGGGTAGTCGCGTACGCTGATGTCTCGGGCTCCATGCGGAGAATCTGCTCATCGCGTGGTCTAGCTCGCTCAAAAATCCCGTTATGACGGTAATGAGCAGTCGGGGTAAAACGGTAACTCGGGACTGGGTGCGCGAAAGGTCGTCCCATAAACATGAACACTCTCACTGTGCAGCGACCCTCAAAATGGTATGACCCGAGTGCCGGGTCATGGTGCAGCTCCCATACTGGGGTGTCGATGAAGAGTATGAATGTCGCCATCTGAAGATATGACGGAAGAAAAGAGAGAGGGAATGAGAATCTTTCTAAAAGAATTCTCAGTAGGGTTATCCCTACCTAGGTGACATCATCACATCCTCAGGAACCTTGGGTTTATTTCTAAAAAGGTGTGCATGCATATAAATTCCTTTTAAGTTAGTTTTCTAAAGTGTTATTTATCTTAGGTCCGTCATATTTTACAATGCGTCTTATAACTAAGCATGAAATGTACTAATGATATGAATGCATCATAAAGGTATACCAAACAATAGAATAACTAAGAAACATTATAACATTGGCATAGATATAATATATGTGACATTGTAAACTTTAACTTTCATCTCATGGGGCTGCCCTAAAACATCTCTAGGTTATGAGCTCATACCTTAACTAGTCATCACTAGTTCTTACTTATCCTATGATAAGCGTAACATACATAATTCTTGACTTAAAGTACGGGCTAGGGGGTAAATTAAGGATCACCTCTCTTAGGGTCATTTCCTCTTTGAAACGCTCTACTAGCAACTCGTGCATCGTAGTATTGTCCGCTTTGGCAAGCTCTATGTCAATACCCTCACGGATTTGTTTTCTTGGGGGTGCTCGGCTAAACTGGTGTCACCCAAGAAGGCGTCTCAGTGTTGTGTCACATTTAAGTTCTCATAAAGTGTTAATTCATAGATACATAATTATTCATTACATAAATCTTTTTCATAGCATATACATCATCACATGAAACTTCTTCTTAGTGCATACATAAAACTATAGCATATACATTATCACATAATCACACCTTAGACAATCATTCATACAAACTCCCAAGCTTATTATGTTATAAACCTATAGTATGTCATGCTTTGGTTCTTTTGAGTCTTAAACTTGTAAGCTAATGGTTCTAGTATTATTTTTAACCTCTTACACACCTATAGGTTCACAACCAATAAGTTTTACTAATTTTTATGCTCAAGGACCTATCCAAACAGCATTATACAGATTTTAGACAACTTTATATTTGTGTGATTACGGGGTTCTAGAAATTACGGTTTAGACCGTTAAAGTCTTTAACTCACATTCTAAGTTATTGATCATCAAAACCTAGTCTCTTGGGAACCTATGAGGTTATAACTAAGTATTTCTCACCTCACACTATGGTCAAGAACATCTCTAAACCTCAAGGATGCAGAATTTGAAATCCAAACTTTACGGGTATCTAGAAGTCACAACGATGACCCTTTCTAAGTTTAGTTTGCTCCTAAATTAAGTCCTAAACCAATTATGAGTCATTCCTACACATTTAAACTAATTTAAAACCATGATTATTAAATCTAAACCTTGCTGGACAGAATCTAGAAAATTACATAATTAAAGGATCTAAAATTCTCAAATTAATTCTTTTCTAGTTCCTAACTTATCCTATCTTTCACATATGAGTCTTAACATTATTTTTACTCAAACATAGGCACATTATCATCATCAAAACAGCACATACAGTGGCAGCAAAGAGCAAGGAAGAACCGAAAATATACTTCTCCATAAAAGGCATAAAACATAATTTCTAAAGCACATAAAATACTAGTTTCTCTAGGAACCATTTTAGAACTTTCAAAACTTGTTTATAAACACCTTCATCCTTTAAAATCATAAGAATACTTAAGAGGGAAGTGGCTAAATTATTTTTATCTCAAGGGGTCCTAAATTCATAAAACTTACTTCTACATATTCCTTATACTCACATAAGCTTAGATAAATTATAAAACATAGTTTTTAACGCTTAGAAACACCAAAGTCCCTTAGGGCCGAAATGGGAACCACAAGAAATAAATATCTTTAGACCTTTGTTGAGACAACAATGGGCAAGTCTTTGAGCTCTAGGTTCATTAAAGTGATGACATAAAAATAAACATGCTTATGCACTCATTTTAGGTTCCATTAGAAAGTAAAGTGATAGCATAAAGTAAATATGAATGCAACTCATTTATTATCTTGGTATTAAGTGAGAACTTGAAATATAAACATGATAATGCATAGCTTGAAATATAAACATGATAATGCAAGGTTCACTTATTATCTTGAAACTTAGTGATGGCAAGGAAGTAAACAAGATATGCAAAGCATAAAGTAAACATGATGCAATGTTCATTTTATGATTAACTAGAGCTCATTCAAGACTTTAACAAGATAACAACCCAATACAATATCTCAAAGATCACAATCACAAAAACCGAAAGTCATACAAAAGAGAAAGAAAGTGAAACCACGTCAAGTTCTTTATTAAATACCCAAAACCCCTATCTAGAGAAAAATCTCTAGAACGTGCTGGCCAACTTTAAGGTTGACAAGGGTAGGCTTGGGCTTTTAGAAATCCTTAGATTAATTTTCTTAAGTTGAAAAACCATATGAGTTAGATATCATATAGATGAAGTCATAAGAAAAGGAAAACTCAAGCTTTAGAGGTTTCTTTGAGATGAACACAATGTCATCATCTAGAAACTCTCATCATCAAGCTATCATGCTCATAATCAAGGCCTCATGGCCGAAATGAAAAGAAAGGAAAAACAAAGGAAAGTTCAAAAAGAATCCAAGAGGAAACTAGAGAAAAACACTTTCTTGAGCAAAACAAAGTTTGAAAACAAATCCCTACCTTGTGATGAAGGTAAAAGCTTGGACTTGAAGATGGAAATGAGATGAGCAACACCTCCTAGGATGGTGATGATGATTCGGCCTTGATGAAAGAAAAAGGAAGGAAATGTGTTTCAAGTGAAGTTGTGTTTGAGAGGTTTGATGATGGTTCAAGGCTTTGGGGTGGTGTTTGATGGTTAAGAGATGATGATGAGATGAATAGATGAAGAAGATAAAGATGAAAAGAAAGGAAGAACACTCTTGAAACTTTGAGAGAAAAAGAAAGAACTAGCAAGATAACTCTAAAACTCTAAACTTAGCAAATGCTTCAAGGTGCAACAAGGCTATCACAAGCATCCTATTTATAGAAAAACAAAACCATGGGCTCATCAAGGGGAGGGAGTAGCCGTGTGGTTTGGAGGGAAAATGGAGAGGAAAATATCTCTTACATAAGGTCATTCAAGCATGGTTGAAGTATGGAAGCTACGCTACAAAGTATGGCTTGATGTGAGTTAATTTCCTATCAAATTTTTATGAAATTAGGCTTCTAGAAACTTGACATGGCTGGAACTTTTCCAGCCACAAATAAATGGGAAAAATGGGTTGTTTTAATTATTTATTCATGTGGAAATTCAAGCTTGATTGAAAGTTATGACAAGGTATAGTGTATGTGACTTGAGGTATGGCCTTGGAGTGTTGAAAAATTGAACATGTGATGCATAATGGAGAGGGACAGCTTCGGCCAAGGCTGGACAGCAGAGTGGGGGTGAGTTTTGACCATTTAATTGGGTGTTAATGGTAGGTTTAGATGTGTATTAGTTTAGGTACAAGGTTAGGAATGATTAAGCTTAAGTTTAGGTAACTAAGAATGTGATTTAGGGAGTTTATGACAAGTTTAGGAGTGCTCATACATCATTAAAGAATTTAAAACTCATTTGTGAATAAACAATGTGTAACACAATTCCATGATTTAAGGAATTGGAAAGAGAAAACACTATTCAAGATTCTAGGACTAGGTGTCTTGAAATTAAAATATGATTTTAGGTTGTAATTAAGTACTTTTTGGTTCTAATCAACTTTAATAAATTATTTTGACTCAAGATTAATTAAGGAAATTAATTAACCTTCGATTAGAGCCTAACATTGCTTAGGTTTGCTTAATCACGCGATTAAGCGTAAAAACACGAAACTAGGGGCAAAACCGTAATTTTGCACTAATTTTGGCCGGGACTTCTAAAATTAAAACTGAGGTCATAGAATACATAAAAACGCCTTTTAAAACCATCTGGAGAAGTTTCGGGTTCATCCGACACTTGCAAACGGATAAAACACCGCAGGGGCATTTTGGTCATTTTGACCCAAAAACTCGAAAAACGAGATTTTCGATCCCGGGAAGGTACACAAGTTATCTAATCCCCTTCCAACATTGAGTTTGCCCTTCGAGTACTTTGCGGCGGCTTTCCTCGGTCAATTTGAAAATGACCTCAGGGGCATTTTGGTCATTTTCACTTTAACAGAAAAATCGGGGCGTTACAATCTTCAACCTTCATCTTTGTGATGCCTTTTGATTGTTGATTGGCTTTTAAATATGGGTTTCATTTTTGGGGTTTAGTTTATGGAGCTGTTGGAACTATCATAACTAGTAAGTTTGAGTTTTATTTTATGGTTGTATTGAAGCTGTTTGTTATTATGTTTCTATGAGAATTAGGCTTGTAATGCAGTGTTCTACTGTTATTGTGCTGAATTTGTGAGAGAAAGTGAGATTTTTTTTTTTTCATTATGAGATGTCCCATGGCTCTTTCTTTCATCCATATGTTGTTTTTTTTTTTTCTAAATGGTCATCCATATGTTGTTGTTGTTTTTTTTTAAATGGATTGATTTGCTTGCTATATCCACCCTGTTGTCTAAAAGATTATTGCTTTGTGATCATTTTTAATTCTTCTTAGCCTTTTAATTTGCCTGTTGGAGCTCAATTTTATGGTTAATATGTTAAATTCATGATTATCATCACTTAGCTTAACTTCTTTTTCTTAGAGGAAATAAAGGAGACTATCATTATGCAACAGAGAAGTTTTAGAGTGTTCAAGAATAATCAACCAATTTTTGCTTGGGTGTTAGATTTAAATTCATGCCTTTTTGCTTTATTGATTATTTCTTTTGATGTATTTATTTTTTGACTTTTGATAATGATGTATTTAATTTGAGGTAATTTCCTGTTAAAAATTATAGTGATAAGTACTATGTAAATATTTGTTTTTACTTAATTGAGTTTAAATTGCTTGAATATAAGTGTTTATTCTTAGTTTTCAGCACAAATATCCAATGCCTTCACAATCATTGTTCTAGTTTTAATATTTTCTTTTTCAAATTGCACTTTAGCTTTTTTGTATACTGTGGTTCAACACGTTTATTATGCAAATTTCCAAAAGAATTATACTGAGTTTGCAAGTAACCATCCAGTCTTGACTATGTACATGTTGGAATTATAATTTTTTTTCTCATTCATAAATTCATTCTTTATCTGATACTTTCTTTTGGTGCCAAACTATTTATTTCAAGGAATCCCAAATTGGATTATAAATTCCTTAGACATGTGACTACTGCATGACATGACTACATAAAGTAGGGGATCACCTTCGGCAATTGAGTTGGGAAATCAGTTAGAATGCCTTGCGGAAGGTGCGCTATAAAGAAGAATTACAAAAGGTGTTGTTGAGCTATGAAGGAGATACAGAAGATGTTTGTAGTGAGAGAGTCATTGAAACTTTTCCACAATATTTGCCTAGGTAAATTTTAAGGTAATAATGTTTATTGAGCTTTGTCATTGACCACCTTTGATGTAAGCTATTATCAATCAGATTCATAGGAACTCAACTATTTGTTTCTTGTGGTTTGGGTGGGGGCTATATTTACATCATTGGATCATTATGTACTTCTTCTTGTAAGGCATTTTTGTCATTTTTTTCCCCTTATGATGCTACTATATTTTTTCTTACTTGTGTGTGTTAAATGTGGCAACAGAGATTGTGCTTTTGTTTCTATGCTCTTTGGTTTTCTTTTTAATCATACGTGTGTAATATCTTATGGATCTCACATCATAAGGTGGTATTTATATGTGTCAGATGGATTCTTCTCTCTGTAACACCCTGATTTTTCTGTGAAGAGTGAAAATGACCAAAATGCCCCTAAGGTCATTTTCGGCCCGGAATTCGAGGAAAGCCGATCCGACAGTACTCGAAGGGCAAACTCAATGTTGAAAGGGGATTAGATGACCTGTGTACCTTTCCGGGATCGAAAATCTCATTTTTCGAGTTTTCGGGTCAAAATGACCAAAACGCCCCTGCGGTGTTTTACCTGTTATCTTGTTAAAAGTCTTGAATGAGCTCGAGCTAACCATAAAATGAACCTTGCATCATGTTTACCTTTATGTCTTGCACATCATGTTTATTTTCCTTGCTATCACTAAGTACCAAGATAATAAAGGAACTTGCATTATCATGTTTATATTTCAAGTTATGCATTATCATGTTTACATTTCAAGTTCTCACTTAAATATCAAAGATAATAATATGATGCATCTCATATTTATTTTGTGCTCTCACTTTACTTTCTAATAAAAGCTAAAACAAGTGCATAAGCATGTTTATCTTTATGCCATCACTTTAATGAACCTAGAGCTCAAAGACTTGCCCATGGTTGTCTCAAAGAAAGGTTTAAAAATATTTACTTCCTTGGGTTCATATTTCGGCCCTAAGGGGGTTTTGATGTTTCTAAATATTGAAAACTATGTTTCATACTTTTTCTAAGCTTTTATGAGTACAAGAAATATGTAGAACTAAGTTTTATGAATTTAGGACCTTTTGAGATGAAAATGATTTAGCCACTGCCCTCTTAAGTATTTTTATGATTTTAAAGGATAAAAGTGTTTATAAATGAGTTTTGAAAGTTTTAAAAAGGTTCCAAGAGAAACTAGTATTCTATGTGCTTTAGAAATTGTGTTCTATGCCTTTTATGGAGATGCACATTTCGGTTCTACCTTGCTATTTATTTGCCACTGTATGTGCTGTTTTAATGATGATAATATGCTTATATTTGAGTAAAAATAATGCTAAGACTCATATGTGAAAGATAGGATAGGTTAGAGACTAGAAAAGAATTAATTTGAGAGTTTTAGATCCCTTAATTATTGAATTTTCTGGATTCTGTCCAGCAAGGATTAGATTTGATAATCATGGTTTCAAATTAGTTTAAATGTGTAGGAATGACTCATAATTGGTTTAGGACTTGATCTTGATGCCTTAGGAGCAAGCTAGACTTAGAAAGGGTCATTGTTGTGACTCCTAGGAACCCGTAAAGTTAGGATTATAAATTCTGCATCCTTGAGGTTTAGAGATGTTCTTGATCATAGTGTGAGGTGAGAAATACTTAGTTATAACCTTATAGGTACCCAAGAGATTAGGTTTGATGATTAATAACTTAGAACGTGAGTTAAGGACCTTAAGGGCCAATGCATAAGACATTAAAAAGTCTTGAGTTTTTATGATGCTTAATTTATGTAAGTATGATATATGATACATGAGCTTTATCTATGATGAGTTTGATGTATATGCTATGAATAAGTTTTATATGATGATATGCTATACCTCATAAGAAATGTTTGTATGTCCTATATGTTTTCATGGCATAAGCAAATTTGAGGAAATTCGGTCTACAGCTGCCATGCTGCCGAATTTCCATCAAATTTGAGGAACTTAGAAAAAGGTCTTTTTTTGAAAATCATGAGAATTTAAATGTGACACAACACTGAGACGCCTTCTTGGGTGACACCGGTTTAGCCGAGCACCCCCAAGAAAACAAATCCGTGAGGGTATTGATACAGAGCTTGCCAAAGCGAATAATACTACTATGCACTAGTTGCTAGTAGAGTGTTTCAAAGAGGAAATGACCCTAAGAGGTGATCCTTAATTTGCCCCCTAGCCCGTACTTTAAGTCGGGATTATGTATGTTATGCTTATCATAGGATAAGTAAGAACTAGTGACGACTAGTTAAGGTATGAGCTCATAACCTAGAGATGTTTTAGGGTGGCCCCATGAGATAAAGTTAAAGTTGAAATGTCACATGTGTTATGAAAAACCAAGAAAGTTATTATAAGATTTATATTTGTCAACTTATGCCACTATTATAATGTGTTTGTGATTTTGTTGATTAGTTTATCCTTATGACGCATTCATGTCTTAGTATATTCTGTGTTTAGTCATAAGACGCGTTGTAAAATATGACGGACCTTGGATAACTAATGCTTTATTCCATGTTTATTAACATGTGCACCATGACCCAGCACTCGGGTCATACCATTTTGAGGGTCGCTGCACAGTCAGAGTATTCATGTTTATGGGACGACCCTTCGCACTCGATGCAGACTACCGCTTCACCCCGACTGCCCCCTACCATCATAACACTATTTTCGAGCGAGCTAGATCACGCGACGAACAGATCCTCCGCATGCAGCCCGAGGCGTCAGCCGTACGTGACTACCCGGAGTACGTACCCCGGACTCAGTATTCGGAGCTGGATCCATCAGAGGACCCGCCCTCGCACATGTACAATTGGAGCTCTAGCCTCACTCCCCCACCGATGAGAGCTGGGAGTGAGGAGAAAGTGGTTTAGCCGAGGTTGGCTCGTAGGCCATCCATGCGCCCTCGCCGCGGTGGACACGCTCCGATGATCCGCACGACCACTCCCGCCGAGATCCACCAGTGGATCGATTCCACCCCTCAGTACTCGGACCAGCAGGAGTAGGTGCATAGGATGGGTAGTAGCTAGTGCACACGCCACATAGTTGAGGACAAACCTTCTTTTGTATATGAGGTTGTCTACTCTAGGTGCACACGGGTATGAGTGTTGCTTTCATGGTTTCCTTGTACTTGCTTTTATGATTTCCTTGTATTTGCTTTTCAGTTGTTTTTCGTTCTTCTATGTATCGAATAGTCCTGCCTTTTGGTAGGCACATTATCTATATATATACTCAGTTGATGTATCCATGTTATTTATGTGTTTTATTATGATTTGCTCATATGACTTGTATGAATTCCTGTTCAAAGAATCATGCGTGGCTCTCACTTTGGTTTTAATTCCAAAAAGAAAAATTTTATCCATATTTCCCGCTAAGTATTTTCAAAGTAAAGAATGAGACCAAGAGGTAATATTCTAAGGATTAACCTAAATACATACTAGTAGTATGGGGTTAAGATTTAGGGTGTTACACTCTCCATCTTCTGTTAGCATTCTGGATATTATTATTGGATACACTTGAAATGTTCTATACATAGTATAGGTATTGATTGAAAATGTAAGAACTCGACTCGGTGATGGAGCTGTGACTATCTTAAGTGCAATACTGGAGGCAACTAGAACTATATAGAAAAAAAGTGAAAATAAAGAATTCAAGCTGACCACCCACATTGCTTGCTCTAATATTTACTCCATTGGTTTCTCTTTTTGTTTTTTGGTTGTTTTTTGTATTGTTCTTTCCTTAAGTAGAATTCTTGATCCCCCCTTTTCTTTGTAATTCTTTCTCATTGTCTAATTAAGTGCACATGATTCTTTTGATAGTTTGTAACTTTTTTTTTTTCATTTCCTTTCCAAATTTGACATATTCATGTTTTGCTCATGTAAAAGAGTCGTGTCTCTTGTACTATGCTGCTGGTTGAATCAATTATGGTGAAAAGATATGGAGGGGATGCTTACAGAATGTTTAAGCTATTATCAAAAGCTAATTCTTTTCTTCAGATAGTCAAAGTGGTTAACTCTTTTTGTTCAATTAGTGGATAAGAATATTGAGATTATGGTTTATCATTGTAGTTATGAATTATGGTGTTCTGATGTTGTAATTGCAATTCATTGACTTCCTTTTGCTTCGTCCCTAATTTATAAATTTTATTTGTAGGTTTTAAGCCACTGTGTGATGAAATGTGGAGGACTTGAGACTGTGTGAATTAAAGATCAAATACTTACAAATGAAAGGATAAGTTAATGGATATGCTAATATATGTTGAAGGTGAAGAGACAATCAAAAGAGGAGTAGAGATAAAGGCCAAAACTTATAGGCAAAAATTGATTATAAATGCAAAAGAGGATCAAGGCTAGCCAATGTACAAAATAATTCCATGCTTAGTTGCTGACTTATATGGCGATTGGATCATGCCATTGACAAAGGAAGTCCAAATTATATTTTTTGAGGATATTGGATTGAACATAATACCATTAACCCATGGTTATGGTTGGTTTTTAAAAATCAACAAATTAAACCACTTGATTACACCCGAACTTGGATTTATTTGTGTTATGGTGAATGTATTGACTGGTCATTATTTTCATTTGAGCGAATAACCATTGTAATACCAATATATATATTGTTTTATTTGGCATTAGTGAGGTAAAATGTACACAAATTCATCCACAAATGAGACAACCTTTGTCTTTTTTTTTTTTTTTGAAAGAATAAGAGGATGAAATTTTCAATTTGAGAGGAGCCACAAAACTGAGTACAACATTAAAATGAAAACTATTTAGTCAAGTTGAATAGCTATTATCCTCTATATTTTCTATAGCCATCAACTATGAGGATAAATTTAGTTATAAATACGCATAACTAAGTCACTTTGCTAGTTATTTTGTAGCTATTAGAAATTTAATAATGAATAACAGTAGCTAATAGTGCTTATCTATTCACATGTTTTGAAAAGCTTTTGACTGAGATGCAAAAAATGTACAAGCTTTTACCAAAACTTATAAGCTAAAATTGAAAGACTTATATGCTAAACTGGCATTCTTAATTGCCAACTTTTCACAGCTGTATATTGTGTAAAATGACATCTTGGACATGTCATTTTGTTTGAATAGGTACAGTAGTTCACTTTGACATGCTTTAACAGGCTTGCACATGGATTTATTGTACACTCCATTCTTGGGTAAGCTCTTTGCTGACCCGCAGAAAACTTATAGGCAATCAGCAAAACTTATATGTATAAGTCTAAATACTTATATGCCAAAAAGAAATTCTTAACTGCCATTTTCTCACAGTTGTATAGCATGTGAAATGACCTCCTGGACATGTAAATTTGTCTGAAAAGGTACTAAAGTGCACTCTACCATGGTTAAACACACTTGCACATGAATTTACTATACACTCATATTCTTGGGGAAGCTCTTTGCTGACTAACAACAAACTTATAGGCTACAAGCAAAACTTATATGCATAAGTCTAAAGACCTATATGCAGAACAAGAATTCTTAAGTACTATTTTATCACAAGTAATAATGCACTCTAACATGCTCCAGCACACTTGCATTCACATGAATGACCCAAGGTTCTTATTAGAAAATGAACCACTTACTAGCATAAGTCTTTTCACATGCTATACAACTGTGTCAACTTGGCAGTTAATAATTCCATTTTTGCATATAAGTCTTTAAACTTACGCATATAAGTTTTGCTTACAACCTATAAGTTTAATAATAAATAACAATAGCTAATAGTACTTGTCTATTCACATGTTTGGAGAAGCTTTTGACTGAGATGCAACAAACTTATAAGCTCTTTGCTGATCCATAGCAAACTTATAGGCTATGAGCATAACTTATATGCATAAGTCTAAAGACTTATATGCAAAATAGGAATTCTTAACTACTATTTTAACATAGTTATATAGTGTGTAAAATGGCCTCCCCAGGAGTTTGCACCTTTTGTAGTGTGCTTCGAAATGCATTAGTACTTTTATATATAGTTTACGCTGCCAACAAATTTAAGTCTTTTTCTATGATTAATAGATTTTTATCACAAGGAAGTAATAATACACTCTAAAATGCTCTAGCTCACTTTTATTCACATGAAAAGTAAAGGTTCTTATTAGAAAATGAACCACTTACCAACATAACACAAAACTTATTAGCATTTTTAGAATAGCCTAAAAGCCAAAGTGTATTTCTAGTAAAGGTTCTAATATTGTTGCTTTACTTAATTTTACTTTAAGTGGGCAAAAGTTTGAGTTTTCTAGAAAATTAATTGCTTGTGGCCTTCAGCATAAGTTAATACATTCTTTCCATATAGTTGAATATGATATATGACGTGGTTCTCACAATTATTTGTTAGCCTTTTTTTATGAGATTTTTATTTATGATAAGATATCAATATTTTATCTAATATCAATTAAGAAAAGGCTGGTTCAAAAATAAGACTATAGGATAGAAGAGAGAAATTTGTGTGTCATAGGAAGTAAGAATTATTTGTTTTATATTTCAGTTTTAAATTGAAAACTGGGAGTATATGAAATCTCTTTTAGTTGAACTAGTACGAATGTAGATAACTCTAATTAATTGGCAAACTCTTGATTCTATTACTAATTTTAGGAGTCTAAATTTACATTTTGAAGAAATTTGCAAGTGATTAACCAAAATTTGCATAAAAGTAATGGTGGTAAGAGATGCATTTTGTAACGTCCCGATTTTCTGTTAGAGTGAAAATGACCAAAATGAGGTCATTTTCAGCCCGAAATTCGAGGAAAGTCGACCTGATAGTACTCGAAGGGCAAACTCAATGTTGGAAGGGGATTAGATGACCTGTGTACCTTCCCGGGATTGAAAATCTCGTTTTTCGAGTTTCAGGTCAAAATGACCAAAACGCCCCTGCAGTGTTTTACCCGTTTGCAAGTGCCGGATGAACCCGAAACTTCTCCAGATGATTTTAAAAGGCGTTTTTATGTAGACTATGTCTTTAGTTTTGGTCTCGGAGGTCCATGGTGAAATTAGTACAAAATTACAGTTTTGCCCCTAGTTTCGTGTTTTTACGCTTAATCGCGTGATTAAGCAAACCTAAGCAATATTAGGCTCTAATTGAAGGTTAATTAATTTCCTTAATTAATCTTGAATCAAAATAATTTATTAAAGTTGATTAGAACCTAAAAGTGCTTAATTACAACTTAAAATCATATTTTAATTTCAAGACTCCTAGTCGTGGAATCTTGAATAGTGTTTTCTCTTTCCAATTCCTTAAATCATGGAATTGTGTTACACATTGTTTATTCATAAATGAGTTTTTAATTCTCTAATGATGTATGAGCACTCCTAATCTTGTCATAAAATCCTTAAATCACATTCTTAGTCACCTGAACTTAAGCTTAATTATTCCTAACCTTGTACCTAAGCTAATATACACTCAAACCTATCATTAACACACAATTAGATGATCAAAACCTCTCTCCCCCATGCTGCCAGGTCTGGCTGAAGCACTCCTCCCTCCATATGCATCACATGTTCAATTTTTCAACACTCCAAGGCCATACCTCAAGTCACATACACTATACCTTGTCATAACTTTCAATCAAGCTTGATTTTCCAAGTAAATAACTAATTAAAATAGCCCATTTTCTCCATTTATTTGTGGCTGGAAAAGTTCCAGCCATGCATTGTTTCTAGAAGCTTAATTTCATAAAAAATTGATAGGAAATTAACTCACAGCAAGCCATACTTTGTAGCATAGCTTCTATACTTCAAACCATGCTTGAATGACCTTGTGTAAGAGATATTTTTCTCTCCCTTTTTCCCTCTCAAAGCTACGGCCAAGGCTTCCTTTGGTAAGCCCCATGGTTTTGTTTTTCTATAAATAGGATGCTTGTGATAGCTTAGTTGCACTTTGAAGCATTTGCTAAGTTTAGAATTCTAGAGTTATCTTCCTAGTTCTCTCTATTTCTCTCAAGTTTCAAGAGAGTTATTCCTTTCTTTTCATCTTCATCTTCATCCTCTCTTCATCTCATCATCATCTCTTAACCTTGAAACACCACCCCATAGCCTTGAACCATTATCAAACCTCTCAAACACCACACCTCAAACACAACCTCACTTGAAACACAACTCCAACCTTCTTGCTTCCTCTTGGCCGAAACCATCAAGCACCAAGGAAGAGCTCATCATCTTGTTTTTCTTTTCAAAAGTTCAAGCTTTGTGTCTTCACTCTAGGTAGGGGTGTTTCTAAACTTTGTTTTCTTGAAAATGAGTTCTTTCTAGCTTTCTCTTGGATTTTTCTTTTGAAACTTTCTTGTTTCTCTTTCCTTGTGATTTTGGCCATGAGGCCTTGATGAGCATATGATAGTTCAATGATGAGGACTCCTAGAGGATGACTATGTGTTCATCTCAAAGGAACCTCTAGAGCTTGAGTTTTTCTTTTTCTTTAACTTCATCTATACTATACTTAGCTCACATGGTTTTTCAACTTAAGAAAATTAATCTAAGGATTTCTAAAAGCCCAAGCCTACCCTTGTCAACCTTAAAATTGGCCGGCATGTTCTAGAGATCTTTCTCTAGATAGGAGTTTTGGGTATTTAATAAAGAACTTGACTTAGTTTCACTTTCTTTTTCTTTTGTAAGGTTTTCGGTGTTGGTATTTTGATCCTTGAGATTTTGTTTGGTTTTGTTTTGGAAGTTGTTTACTTGAGCTTGATGATGTTGTTCAAGGACCTCATAGTTCCTTTGAGAACTTGGTTCAAGAACTCTAAAGCTCTCTTTGTAAAGAGATATGTGTTGGGTTGTTATCTTGTTAAAAGTCTTGAATGAGCTCTAGCTAACCATAAAATGAACCTTGCATCATGTTTACTTTTATGCCTTGCACATCATGTTTATTTTCCTTACTATCACTAAGTACCAAGATAATAAAGGAACTTGCATGTTTATATTTCAAGCTATGCATTATCATGTTTACATTTCAAGTTCTCACCTAAATATCAAAGATAATAATATGATGCATCTCATATTTATTTTATGCTCTCACTTTACTTTCTAATAAAAGCTAAAACAAGTGCATAAGCATGTTTATCTTTATGCCATCACTTTAATGAAACTAGAGCTCAAGGACTTGCCCATGGTTGTCTCAAACAAAGGTTTAAAAATGTTTATATCCCTTGGTTCATATTTCGGCCCTAAGAGGTTTTGATGTTTCTAAATATTGAAAACTATGTTTCATACTTTTTCTAGGCTATTATGAGTACAAGGAATATGTAGAACTAAGTTTTATAAATTTAGGACCTCTTGAGACAAAGATGTATTGGTCACTGCCCTCTTGAATATTCTTATGATTTTAGCTGTTAAAAATGTTTATAAATGAGTTTTGAAAGTTTTGAAAAGGTTCCAAGAGAAACTAGTATTTTATGTGCACTAGAAATTATGTTTTATGCCTTTATGGAGAGTTTTGTTTCGGTTCTGCCTTGCTAATTATTTGCCACTGTATGTGCTGTTTTAATGATGATAATATGCTTATGTTTGAGTAAAAATAATGTCAAGATTCACATGTGAAAGATAGGAAAAGTTAGAAACTAGAAAAGAATTAATTTGAGAGTTCTAGATCCTTTAAGGTTTGAATTTTCTGGATTCTGTCCAGCAAGGTTTAGTAATGCTAATCATGGATTTAAATTAGTTTAAATGTGTAGGAATGACTCATAAATGGTTTAGGACTTGATCTTGAAGCCTTAGGAACGAACCGAACTTAGAAAGGGTCACCATTGTAACTCCTAGGTACCCGTAAAGTTAGGATTATAAATTCTGCATCCTTGAGGTTTAGAGATGTTCTTGATCATAGTGTGAGGTGAGAAATACTTATTTATAACCTCCTAGGTACCCAAGAGATTAGGTTTGATGATCGATAACTTAGAACGTGAGTTAAGGACCTTAAGGGTCAATGCATAAGACATTAAAAAGTCTTGAGTTTTTATGATGCTTAACTTATGTAAATGTGATATATGATACATGAGCTTTGTCTATGATGAGTTTGATATGTGCTATGAAGAAGTTTTATATGATGATATGCTATACCTCATAAGATATGTTTGGATGACCTATATGTTTTCATGGCATAAGCAAATTTGAGGAAATTCGGTCTAAAGCCGTCATGCTGCCAAATTTCCATCAAATTTGAGGAACTTAGAAAAAGATCTTTTTGAAAATCATGAGAACTTAAATGTGACACAACACTAAGACGCCTTCTTGGGTGACACCAGTTTATTCGAGCACCCTCAAGAAAATAAATCCGTGAGGATAATTAATACTTTAGAAAACTAAAACGAAGTTCACATGCATGCACACCTTTTTTAGAAATAAAACCCAAGGTTCCTGAGGATGTGATGATGTCACTTAGATAGAGATTACCCTACTGAGAATTCGTTTAGAAGATTCTCATTCCCTCTCTCTTTTCTTCCGTTACATCTTCAGATGGCGACCTTCGTACTCTTCATCGACACCCTGACGTGGGAGCTGCACCATGACCCAGCACTCGGGTTATACCATTTTGAGGGTCGCTGCACTGTCAGAGTATTTATGTTTATGGGACGACCCTTCGCGCACGCAGTACGGAGCTACCACTTCACCCCGACTACCCCCTACCATCATAACATGATTTTCGAGCGAGCTAGACCACGCGACGAGCAGATCCTCCGCATGCAGCCCGAGGCATCAACCGTACGTGACTACCCAGAGTACGTGCCTCGGACTTAGTATTCGGAGACAGATCTATCAGAGGACCCGCCCTCGCACATGTACAGTTGGAGCTCCAGCCCCACTCCCCGACCGATGAGAGCTGGGAGTGAGGAGCCGGTGGTTCAGCCGAGGTTGGCTCGTAGGCCATCCATGCGCCCTCGCCACGGTGGACACGCTCCGATGATCCGCACGACCACTCCCACCGAGATCTGCCAGTGGATCGATTCCACCCCTCAAGACGGACCAAAGAGAGTAGGTGTATAGGATGGGTAGTAGCTAGTGCACACACGCCACATAGTTGAGGACAAACCTTCTTTTGTATATGAGGTTGTCTACTCTAGGTGCACACGGGTATGGGTGTTGCTTTCATGGTTTCCTTGTACTTGCTTTTATGATTTCCTTGTATTTGCTTTCAGTTGTATTTCGTTCTTCTATGTATCGAATAGTCCTGCGTTTTGGTAGGCACATTATCTATATATATGATTAGTTGATGTATCCATGTTATCTATGTGTTTTATTATGATTTGCTCATATGACTTGTATGAATTCCCATTCAAAGAATCATGCGTGGCTCTCACTTTGGTTTTAATTCCAAAATGAAAAATTTTACTCATATTTCCGCTAAGTATTTTCAAGTAAAGAATGAGACCAAGAGGTAATATTCTAAAGATTAACCTAAATACATACTAGTAGTATTAGGTTAAGATTTAGGGTGTTACACACTTTGGTTGATAAGTTGTTTTGGAAATGCACTTTAGCTCTTCGCTGACCTGAATCAAACTTATAGGCTGCAAGAAAAACTTATATACATAAGTCAAAAGACTTATATGCAAAAAAAAAAAAGAATTCTTATTTATCATATTAACACAGTTGTATAGTGTGTGAAATGACCTCCTAGGGGTTTGTACCTTTTCAGAAAAGTTTATATGTTTAGGAGGTCATTTCACATGCAATACAACTGTGTTAAAAGCAGTTAAGAATTCCTGTTTTGCATATAAGTCTTTTTAGACTAACGCATATAAGTTTTTTTTGTAGCTTATAAGTTTGCCATGGGTCAGCTAAGAGCTTTCCCAAGAATGTTAGTATACAATAAATCCATGTACAAGTGTGTTTATGTAACACCCTAAATCTTAACCTAATACTACTAGTATGTATTTAGGTTAATCCTTAGAATATTACCTCTTGGTTTCATCTTTTACTTTGAAAATACTTAGCGAAAATATGGGTAAAATTTTTATTTTTTGAATTAAACCAAAGTGAGAGCCACACATGATTCTTTGAATTGGAATTCATACAAGTCATATGAGCAAATCATAATAAAACACATAAATAACATGGATACATCAACTGAATATATATATAGATAATGTGCCTGCCAAAAGGTAGGACTATTCGGTACATAGAAGAACAGAATACAACTAAAAAGAAAATACAAGGGAAGCAAATACAAGGAAATCATAAAAGCAAGTACAAGGAAACCATGAAAGCAACACCCATACCCCTGTGCACCTAGATTAGACAACCTCATATACAAAAGAAGGTTTGTCCTCAACTATGTGGCATGTGTGCACTAGCTACTACCTGTAACATCCTATAATTTGACCTAATACTACTAGTATATATGTAGGCCAAATCCTAGTCGTTACCTCTTGTCATAGTTCTAATTACTTTGAAATTAGACTTAAGAAAAATACGAGCCAATTTTTTTTTGAACTCTTGTTAAAATAGGAGCCGCGCGTATCACAATGTAGACGGTATGAATAAATGCGGAAACAATAACATAGAAATGGCTCCAATCAACATGACATTATCACATCTGAAATACTTCATGCATATAGTATGCCCACCCTAAGGGTAGAACTTTTCAAGTACATAAGGAAATGCGAATACAACTGAAACATAAAAAAATACATAGCAATAGGAATCACATGACATGAAAACATAAAAGGAACACCCATTCCCAAGTGCATCTAAAATGGATAACCTCGATACAAAAGAAGGTTTATCCAATCTACGTGACGTGCGTGCACTAAGGACTACTCCCAATCCTACATCTAACGCCACGGGTAAGGTGGAAGATAACCGATCCATGGACGAAGCTCGGCTGGGGCTGGCATGCCTGAAAACTGGCCTTGCCCTCCGCGTCTAGGATGTGGACCGGGCACCGGGGCTCTCCGAGGCTGAGTCACCGTCTCCTCGCTACCCCTGGGCATACGTGGGGGAGTGGGGGTAGAATCCTCTCCACACAGGTGGATAGGGGTGTCCTCTGAGGGATCCTCCTTCGAGCGCTGAGTGTGTGGTACGTACTCTAGTACCGCTCCCGAACTGGCAGGGGTTGTCCGTAAGATCCTCTCCTCAAGCGTACGGGCACGCTAAAAAATAGTAGCGTCATCATAAGGAGACGTCGGGGTGAACAGATAACTATCTACCA
>JAVHNL010000279.1:0-25000 GCA_031216105.1 Dalbergia cultrata | reverse complement strand
AGTTTTTGGCATTGATGCTGCAGAGCGTTACTTTGAGGGTCTACCTCTTGCTGCGAAGACGAGTGAGACTTACACGGCTCTTCTCCATTCTTATGCAGGAGCGAAAATGATTGAAAAGGCTGAGGAACTTTATCAAAGGATAAAAGATTCAAACCTCTCCTTTGATGCCCTCACTTACAACGAGTTAATGACTCTTTACATATCAGCTGGGCAGCTTGAAAAGGTCCCATTAGTTGTTGATGAAATGAAACAACAAAGGGTTGCCCCAGATATCTTCACTTACAACCTGTGGATTAGTTCCTGTGCTGCTACTCTTAATATTGATGAAGTTAGAAGGATTCTTGATGAGATGAGTCATGGTGCTGGTTCTAATGAAAGTTGGATAAGATATTTGAACCTGGCCAATATATATGTTACTGTAGGTCATCTTGATAGTGTTGCTTCAAACTCTCTTGTTGAGGCTGAAAAAAGGATCTCCCAAAGGCAATGGATAACTTACGACTTCTTAATCATTCTTTATACTGGGATGGGAAATAAGGATAGAATCGATCAGATATGGAAATCCTTGAGAATGACTAAACAGAAAATGATCAGCAGGAACTATATCTGCATTGTTTCTTCATATCTGATGCTTGGCCATACAAAAGAAGTGGGTGAAGTTATTGATCAGTGGACGCAATCAACTACCACAGATTTTGATATGCTTGCATGTGAAAGGATTATGGCTGCATTTACAGATATCGGGCTAGGTGAAATAGCCAACAACTTGAATATTCTTCTCATTGAGAAGAACCTCCATCCTGGAAATAATTAACCAGGAGTTCTTTGGGTGTGAACCTCCTGTGTAGTTTACAGACTTTGAAAAGGGAACTATGTACACTTTATTTGCACTTTGCTGATACATCCGAACGAATAACCTGCAGTATGGATGGTAGTTTTCCGCTGCTTTGTTGGGTGTGTAGGATTCCAATGCTGCTAACTTTGCCTTGGCTTGCATCCTTGGTGTGGTGAGAGCCTTCAATTTTCCCCCTTTTTTATATATATTTTAGTTGTAATTCTGCTACGATGATCGAATTTGTTCCAACAAATTTTTATGTATGTTACCTTTTCCTTGTTTATTGGGGGCGCCGTGACAATAGTTAATAGTGTTGCACAGTCTTATGTCCAAACCCAAAGTCTCTTCTCTAGTGGCGTGGGTTTTTGCTAAAAAAGAGTTAAGCTCTTATACTCTACAAAAAATGGGACATGGACTCAATTCAATGGTACTAATGGATCAATCATCACTCTTTGTTCGGTCAAAAAACTGATCAATAATCTCATCATGCACCACAATTTTTTTTTTTCTTGCCATCGATGGTCTCCACTAAGAGGCCCCTCATAGGACGTAGTTTCTTACCAATTTAGGAGGGCCAAGTTGAAAAAAGTCAAATATGAGCAGATCCGGTAAACATCTCACAATACTGTGATATGATGGTCATAGCCTCTCCCCGATAAATGTGCCCAACCCAAATTATTCTTAAGGATCCAAACCAAAATGTTACCCGGACATGGCTTTTAATCTTCAGGCCCACAATAACAAGCTGGTTAGGAAGTGGAAATTGATTGTTACTATCATGTAGAATAGCCTCGTGCTTACATTAAAAACATTTAATTCCTAAACTAGACAGAACACAAACATTAGCCCGAATGTTATGTTTTGCGTAATGCAAAACAAGTTGATCAATTTGACAGATATTTGGAGTCGGACATTATCACAAGGCGCTCAATTAAGCATATTTTTACTTATGATGTATGAATGGAAGCATCATGGTTGGCGAAAATTTGCCGGCCTTGGCCAATGTAACACGTATTTTTGGTGGGTAAGCAACATACTCATAGCTAATGAATGCATGCATGCATGCATGCATGATATCTGTCGTAGCATCCAACCTTGATCTCTTGAGATTAGACAAGTCCATAGCAGCAGTTTGGCTTCTTTCATTTTCAATTAAATCTCGTATGTAACTTAATTAATTATAGCATGTTTGTTCTGCATGTGACAATGCACCCTTTATAAGACTGGTTTCAGATGTTGTCAAGACAAACAACCTCCCAACCCTTTTTGGTGCTTCCCGAAAGAGGGAGTTTCAAGTTTGTTCCATAAATGGCAACCGCTAACAAATAAATATGGGGTAATAGTTTAATAAATGAATTTTCTATATAAAATTACAATTTACAAGTAAAATTTATTCATACAAGTTTTACCCCCTTTTTCACTCCCTGAGTAGACACACCATAAATATAAAGTAGAATCACGGAACCAAAAATAGGTAGATCTAGGTGAGAGGAACAAACATTGAAATGGGTCTCAAAACCAAACAATAATGGATGAGCCCAAATAATCCAAGGATTGGGATTGAATGATTGGTGCAATATATAGCGTACAAAATCTTCACAACCAATTCATAACACCGAGAGTAAACGACATGTATTGCTGTATACTGTATGAAATGCATTATTGGTATGGGTGCTGAATAAATCATGCCTAAGAAAATGGGAGAAGGGCACATCTAGTTTGGAGCTTGTAGCCAAGGGTTGCGTGCAGTGCAGCGTGCTTGGTCAAAACCCAACAGCCAATGGCAGAGCCATGTGGAGGAAATAGTTTGGAGGCTACGCGGCACACCTCCCACCATGCACTCGGGAAACACCATCTCTTTCACGTATTTTCACAAGCACTGAATCATCACCACAAATTCGTATTCGTATTCTCCATACCATCCAATCGAAATAATTTATCACCAATTTACACCATTCACTACCGAGCTAGCCAAACCTTTTATTTTTTCATTCAGTTTTTCTGCCCCCAAGTAATTAAATTGCCGTGAAAGATTGATATCCTCATTTTTCTTTTCTTATTATGCATTGTGTAAACATATAACATATTATCTTTTAAATTTGTAGTGTTTAATTTAACGTACGCTGGTTTAGACTGTAACATTTTTGTTTTTTTTTTTTGGGAAAAATTTGCAATGGGAGAATAATACCCTAGTTCAAGATAAAAAAAAATGTCTCTAGACTAAAAAATTACGAAGGAAATTACATTAACAGATTTACCTCAATCCAAGGGGACAACTGAGGATTTAAGCGTGCAATTTTCCAGATGCGAGACTCTCAAGCTCTATTCAGCCAACTCCTCGGTTCAAAACTTTTTGGATTGATAGTGTACTAAAATCAACCTCTTTAAAATAAATTCCACATTTTAGATAATAATTAAAGCGCAATTGCATTCTTTCGGAATGGGTGATCATGATTCATTACTATCGTCTTTCAAAGGTGAAGCATATCTAAATAAGGATATATCTTTAATGCGGTTGGCCCAACAAGGACAGATGTGACTTGCAAAATGACATTTATTTTGGACCGCTGAAATTTTATTTGTTTATTTATTCTTGCCTCATTTATTTTGAAATATACAGCGATGCTACACTTACGCCATTATCTTTAGATATAATTGATGAGTGAAAAAAATTTAAATTATCATCACATTTAACGGTAATAGAATGGGTATCCCAATTAAATACCAACTTTGAGATATTAAAATAGTATTTTTGGTCTAAAATAAGTAAACAGAATTGAGAAATCAGTACATATCACTCAATAGTGCGGAGCTGACAAGTTGCTAATTTTTCAACAAGATTATGCATCCGTGATGTCTTTCAGTAACAACTCTCTTTTCTTTTTTGCTTATTTGTTGTCGTTTAAATCGAATAATTCACTAAAGATTTCCACATTGCAAATCACAAAATCAGGCATGCAAAAGAATATCGAGCACCAAGTTAATTTATGTTTCTTAAGAATGATTCAGCAAAAAATTAACTTACAAAAGTTAAAACGTTTCTTCTCCATTCTCTTCAATGTCCTCTAGTAAATGATAATGTTTACACACGTATATTAAAGACTTGTTATTTACCGAGTTGTTAGATCACAATTACCCTTTGATTGGTAGTTGAGATTACTTGGATTTATTTTCAGTGTGGTGAAACCAAAACCACCCATTCCATGGGAACACAATTTGGGTTGACAACTGGTTAAAGTACAGCCAAGGCTAGGGACAAACTGAAACTACTCTGCGGGTCTTGAATCTCTTAAAATTCTTGTACATACGACACACCAAAGTTCACCTTTTATATACAACTAACCATAATCAATTCAAAGTCTAATGATTTCTTGTGCATCATTTTCAGCTTTAGATCAGCTTGTTTTTGTTGATATTTCCACAAATTTTAGGTTGCCTCTTAGGCAGAGTCATTAAGAATTTGTTAGATTTTTAAGAGAGATTACAACATTCTTTGTAAAGTTCCATAATTTCATGGAGTAACAGTAACTTCTTCAGTGCAACTTTAAATCTTTATCTTATATGTAAAAGAAGTACACAATTTCAGGCATATAGCAGAGACAGTTACAGCAGAAAAAAGTATCCTTAATTTATAAAAGCTTTACTTTTTTCAAAGCAATATGCAAAAGCCCGATTAGGTGCTTTCTTACAATATGCATCTTTTTCAAGCACATTTTATGATGCACCTATCTTACATTACATCAATCCCTCATTTGCAATTCCAAGGGAGTTCCACTATTTGCACATTACATGAAGAAATAAAAAGGAAACAGTAAAAGAATGTTAAGAGACAACAATAAGAGAAAACTAGATCTACTCATGCATATGTTATACATCAGTAAATCATAGTGTCTCATAATAATGTCTGAAAACTTGGTAAAAAATAAAAACAAAAAATTTATGATTTCGAAATACACCAAATAGTTAATACAGCATTTGTGGAGTTTGGTATAAGCACAAGAACTGTGAAAACGCCAATTGTACAAGTTGGTACCACCAGGACTTAACATACAGCCACAAGTCTTAGTCATTTTGCCTCCTATCCACTGCCACTTGCTTTTTTTCTTTTTTCTTTTCCCTTTCATCTTTTTTTTTTCACTTTAATCTTGTTCATGCGAAAAAGAGATATTTAACTAACAGGTTTGCTGTTTCATCTTGGCTATGATTAACCCTAGAAAAGCCAAATGATGGGCTTATTTGTAATCAAGTGGCAATATTGTAATAATGTACTCAAGTTTTACCTGCGAAAAATCCTGACATGGAAGTGCGTTTTTTCATTGTCAAAGGAATGTTTTGGGGATGTAATAAATTCAATAAAACCTAAAGAAATATAAGAAAAATAAGCAGAAAAGGAAGAGACATGTATGGTCACAGGTCAGGCATAAAGAAACTGAAACTTGCTGTCTTTATACATTGAAAGAGGGTTCCTTAAATCCAAAGCTGAAAGAAACATAAGCTCAGATGATCATTCACAACAACAATATTGAGTATTGACTATGCCCATTTCATCACAGCCTGTAACAAGTCCTTCTTGAAGTTTTGTTTTTTGAAGAAACCGACAATTTTGAGATAACTCCAACCATCCCATGTGGGTTCCTCCTTTCAGTGAACTGTGTCTAGTCACACAGCTCTTTTTCCCTTTGGTCCTTTTTTTGGGGCTGTGACTCTGAGACAAAGCCACTTTTCTGAGAAAAACCAAGACCAGTGTGCATTCTGTGAATCTGGTTTACGGTATGTGGGAATCAGAAAGCGAGTCAGCAGCAGCAGCAGCAAGACAAGAATATGGTGGTGGACTTCTCACTTCAAGCAAGCATGGTGTTAAGACAGAAGGATTTGTGCAAAGAGGTCACTCTTGGTATGTTTAATGCGTGATTGATTAGTACCCTTTGAAAGTTTAGGATACATGGCTGAAAACAAGGCTGGAAGTTTTGATACTGTTGTTTTGTAATGTTAAATTATCCATTTCATCATCTTGACTTAAAGGACATGTAGGCTGCTTAAAGTTTTAGTCCCTTTTCATGCAGGCATGTTGCAACTGATATTCCAAGTGACTTTCTAGTTCAAATTGGAGAATCTAGCTTCCACTTGCACAAGGTATGCATTTTTGTACTCTGGTCATGTATAAGGAGATTAGATACTAATCATTGTATCGTTGAATTTTATGACTTTTCCTTCTTTGTTGTGGAAGTATCCCTTGCTATCTCGGAGTGGAAAGCTGAATAGGATCATATATGAAACGCGCGACCCGGATTTGAATAAGATAGTTATGGATGATATCCCTGGTGGGCCTGAGGCTTTTGAACTTGCGGCCAAGTTCTGCTATGGAATTGCTGTTGATTTAACAGCTGGCAATATTTCTGGCCTAAGATGTGCTGCTGAGTACCTTGAAATGACTGAGGACTTAGAGGAAGGGAATCTTATATTCAAGACAGAAGCATTCCTCAGCTATGTTGTTTTGTCTTCTTGGAGAGACTCCATAGTGGTGCTGAAAAGCTGTGAGAAGCTCTCCCCATGGGCAGAGAACCTTCAAATTGTTCGGCGGTGCAGCGAGTCCATAGCGTGGAAAGCCTGCGCTAATCCGAAAGGGATAAGGTGGTCTTACACTGGAAGGACCGCAAAAATTTCCAGCCCAAGATGGAATAACATGAACATGAAAGATTCAAGCCCAAGTAGAAATCAGCAGGTTCCTCCTGATTGGTGGTTTGAAGATGTTTCAATCCTTAGGATTGATCACTTTGTTAGAGTGGTTACTGCCATTAAGGTAAAGGGTATGAGATTTGAATTGATTGGTGCTGCAATAATGCATTATGCAACAAAATGGCTACCAGGATTGATAAGTGAGGGAGCAGTGCCAGGTGATGAAGCAAGCAGCTGCAGCATCAGTAACAGCAGTAGTACTAGTGGCAATAGCTGGAAAGGCGGGCTTCATGTGATTGTGGCTGGACCTAGAGAAGATGCTTCTTCAAGCCTTCAAGCTAAGGATCAAAGGATGATCATTGAGAGCCTCATCAGCATCATTCCACCTCAGAAGGACAGTGTCACATGCAGCTTCCTTCTTAGGCTATTGAGAATGGCTAACATGTTAAAGGTTGCTCCTGCACTAGTCACTGAATTGGAGAAAAGGGTGGGAATGCAGTTTGAGCAAGCTACACTGGCTGATCTTCTAATTCCTTCTTATAATAAAAATGAGACCATGTATGATGTGGACCTTGTTCAGAGGCTATTGGAGCATTTTCTTGTACAAGAACAACCTGAAAGTTCAAGTCCAAGCAGACAATCACTTTCTGACAAACACATGGGTGGTAGCAACCTAAATGCCAAGGCAAGAGTGGCAAGACTTGTTGACAGTTATCTTACAGAGGTGTCCAGAGATAGGAACCTGTCACTGACAAAGTTTCAGGTACTTGCAGAAGCTTTGCCTGAGTCAGCTAGGACCTGTGATGATGGACTTTACAGAGCAATTGATTCCTATCTTAAGGTAATTAACTCCTTTTTATACAGGAAAAGAAAATGTGAAAGAAAAGTGCTATTTTTGTGTTGTTTGGAATTATCTGGAGTCTCGCAACTTACTACACATGAAATTTTGGTAAAACAGCATGGTCAGAGTTGAAATAAAAATTCGGTTTCACATTACTTAGGCATGCTCATTGTTTTCATCACAATATATAAAGAAAAAATTGATTGGTCTCATCAGCTTTCTAAAGAGAAGATATGTATTATTTTTTAAGTGCTTACGCAAATATTATAGAGAGAAGCTGAAATGTGCCACCAAAAAAAAAAAAAGAATAAAAATGTGATTAATTAGTTATCTCACTTGAACAAAATGTCTTTATATTTATGGACTTCTAATCTGTGAGAGAAATCAACAGGCACATCCAACACTATCTGAGCATGAAAGGAAGCGACTCTGCCGTGTAATGGACTGTCAGAAACTCTCCATTGATGCATGCATGCATGCTGCACAAAATGAAAGGCTTCCATTAAGGGTAGTAGTGCAAGTTCTATTCTCTGAACAGGTAAAGATCAGCAATGCACTGGCCAGCACTTCTCTCAAAGGTGGTGCTGAGTCTCACACTCAGTCAATGGTTATAAACCGGAAAACACTTCTTGAAGGGACACCTCAATCATTCCAAGAAGGATGGTCAACTGCTAAAAAAGACATCAACACACTCAAGTTTGAGCTTGAGAGTGTGAAGGCCAAGTACTTGGAGCTTCAAAATGACATGGAAAGTTTGCAGAAACAATTTGATAAAGTGGTAAAGCAGAAGCATGCATCAGCATGGAGCAGTGGGTGGAAGAAACTAACCAAATTTACAAAGATGACAAACGTAGAAAATCATGATAATGTTCAACATCAGATTCCAACCTCAGAGGAACAGAACAGAAAGACTACTAGAAGGTGGAGAAATTCAATATCCTGATTCCTGAAAGATGAAGATTTCTCAATTTACTTGGAACTGATTCTTCTTCTGTGTCCCTTGAGTTTTGTTTTCCATTTTGGTCATATTTTTATTCCCTTTTCTTCTTTTGAACAGTAATTGAGGCTTCTCTTCTTTTCAGTTCCTATTTTGTATCTTACATCAAGATTCTAGCTAAATTGTAACCTGTCACCAAAGTCAATCATATTTTTCAAGTGTGAGCATTGTACTGGCACTTCCGATCAAGGCCAAACGGCCAATTTTTATGCTGTATTTTTATTTTCTTGGTACAAAGTTGACATTAATTAGATTCACATCTGGACAATTTTTCATAATACTTGAGATGCACTAAAGTATACAAAAATAATTGACTATAACTAGCAAACTAGGAAGGAATAAACATGATTAGATATTCCAACATAAATGATTCCAACCTGCATGAAGAAAGTGGTACAGTTGTCATGTGAGATAAAAGCCTTTCAATGAGTCCAAGATTGGCAATAAGTATGTATGTCAATGGGATCAAATCACCGTGACAGATTTCTCCGATGGTTTCATCATCAGCTACAGTGCATCACACATGACAAAGGACAGGGTGAACCATCATGGCAGATGCTTCAGGTGAAATACCAACTAACGGCTTACAAGTTAGAACTTACTATCACACTGCCAGGTTTTGATGGTACCAACCATATAAAAGGAAGAAAATTAATCTCTTAATGATTATCTTTCAGTGCTAGTCATCATCTTTAATCGATGTTATCCTAAAAGGGGTCATGAATGGTTGTAGGCCTTCAATTGATTAGATAATGAGATTCCAGAAGCTGTCATTGCAAAGCATTATGGTCAATTTCAATGTCAAATCCTTGATAATTGCATGTTTTGCTTGCTAACAAGAAGACATATATAGGCGATAGGTGGAAAAGATGTAGTAGAATTCAGATTGAATTTGGAGCTGCTTCAATTCCAAAAGTTAATTCAACGAGACTGCTTAAATTATTATTAAATTTTTTTTTCGTCATGTACTCATTCGGATATGGGATTGAATGAACTATTTCCTTAGTAATATTTGAATGTTTAAAGTGGGATTTAATGCACTCAACCCAAACGCTCATATAAACTGTAGGATGTAAACTCTAAATTGTGGCATGGCATCACAATTCATAAGTGTTGAATCTTGTGGTAGTCTTCTAGGAAACGATGTTCTTGGCTGATGCAGTCCCATGAACCAAGCGTAATTTTGAAGTTTATCCTTTAAAACTGTCCAAAGTCCAAACAGCATGAAATTTGTAGCATCTTAACAAAATGGAGCAAGTTTAAGTGAAAAATGTTAATAAGTTTACAGTAAATTCTCCACGTGACACGATTTCAACAAATGCTTTTATTTTATTTATATATTTTAAATTTCAAATTATACTTTGAATTATTGATATGTTGTCATGTGTAGAGTTTATTGTGAATCCAATACTTTAGTATCATTACTCATTTTTAGTCTTAAACACTAGCAAATAGTAATTACCTTGTTAAAATTAATTTGAATAATTATGAAGTATAGTTTTTAAAAATTTAATTCCAATTCCAAAGATACTTCCAAATGAGTTTCTGCTTTTGTTTCGAATTTTATATTTATGATTGCAAGTTTTTATTTGAAAGAAAAAAAATGTATATAACATGTTTAAGTTGACATTTTTAATTAAAAAAAAAAAACTATGTCGAAAGCTTTTAACTGAAGGGTTTTTGAAGTGTAGAAGAAATTATTCCAGTATAGATTAGAGTGTGCACGACATAACTTTTGTTCTTCAACAAGCAGCTCAACTTATTTGAGCTAAACATTTTTCCTCAACATAACTTTTGTTTTTATTATATTATATTCACTATTAAATCAAGGTTCGACAATACTAAGATCAGTTGATAAGAGAGTTTCTTCTTCATCTTGCAATTCTCCTTTGTCAGTGTCTCAGGAGAAAAGATCAAATTATCAGAAGAAAATATGATATAATTCTTAGATATTTATGAAGAGCTGTTCCAGCAGAACTGCACACGATTATACAAGACAACAGAGGAAATAAGGAACCATTGACTCATTCTTCAATTACAAAATACGAACAAACATAAAACATATAACATAAGACAACCAACATAGACATTGTGAACATCAGCCATCAAACAAGGATAAACACAAACCAGAACACACCAGTGCCCCAACCATTGACACCCCACTTATTCATACAATCACACTCACTCAACCGACATATAAATAGTAGCATCATGGAAAAAAAAAAACCTAGACTGCTCAACCAACCTCTCAATTACAACGTAGAAAATAGAAAAAGAAAATGTCTGTCATTCCACCCCTCAACATGTAAAACAAAGTAACCTTTACCACAAATGCTATATCCAACAAAGGGCCCCATCAACTCATGATTCAACACCACGCTCCTCATTCAAGCACTCTCCCAACATCCGAAACTTTCTTGACACTTTTAGAGGTCTATGGCAGCATGATATGCGTGCAAGTTTGAAAGAGAGGCCAAAAGCATAAAATCAGGGATCAAAAAGAGGGTGGAGAGTGGGACCCCAAGTTACCTAACGCGCATGCATTCAATCACCAAGAGAGTCCAACACTTGAGGGAGAGAAAAAAAAGTGTCCACATTTACAGCACAGCCATCCACTACCATCTACCCTTCTTCAATCCGTGACCTTTAGTCCTCCAAAAGCTTAAAAGATAAAAAGTTGTGGTCAACAAATTGAAATCCCATGCTCCATTTTTCTTCAATTGCTGCTTTCGCCCCTTGTATTGCACAAACCATATATATACACCCTGAGAAAGAGGAATAAAAGAAAAGAAGCAAGCATGCTAATTGCTGAGTTCAAACTTTTCAAGCAACAAAGCCAAGAATTCAACGGATAGGACCTTTTTGCTATTAATGTGTTCTTCAACCAAACATACTATAACTGCGATGAGTCCTTGGTGATGTTATTCACTCCAAGAGTACCAGTTTGGGTCATCAAAGATTTCAAGTACTCAATTGTTCCATCAATGACTAACAGTGGATGCTTTCCGTTTGCACCAGGAACTAAGTTCTCAAGAACTCTCAATGATTCCCGGATTTTATCCGTTTTCAATTGAATATCATCTGCTGTTGAATTATCGTCTTTAGTTTGCTCATTAGAATACACCGGGCCACTAGAATACTTTGACTCAGCATCACTACCATACTTGCAGGCTTCATTTAGTCTTGCCAAGCCAGCATTGCCCGCAGGTGGTGGTGATCTATAGTACCCACCATTAGTTGACTTCAGCCTTTTGTTTGGCCAATCAGAGCTAGCAACCTCCTCCTTTGAATCTTCAAACTGCTCCTGCATCACATATGTCCTTTTGGTAACCAATGGAGAATGCCCTGTACTCTTTACCTCATCATCGTCATCATCATCATCATCATTGAAATCAGAATCATCAGAATAAAGCAACGCATTGATTTCTTCCGTGTCTTCATGCATTTCACTTTCTTCATTAACTATATGATCCTTATCAGACTCTTCTGTTAAACTGTATTCGTGCATATGCTTTTGAACCATATTAGCTGCCTTTTCCCCCTCATTTACATCATTAACTTGAGCATATTGTGCAGCAATTGGACTCTGGACAAGTTGCAAGACAGGACTATAGAACAACCTTGTCTTATCACCACAGCGGTCAAAAATTAGCAACTTCTTCTGCACCGAAGCAGGATTTGCATGTTGCAATTGTGTAGCCCCTCCAGTATGTGTTTCTTTCAAACTTGGCTCTGAATGAGAATACTGAAGGAATCCTTGTACTTCGTTGGTCTGCTCAGTATTAAGACTTGGGCCAGCATGAGCTGTGAATCCTGGGAATGCACTGGCAGCAGGAAAGATGTATGTGCTGGGATTCAGATATGCTGAATAAGCGTGTAAACTGGGCTCTGGCAATGTGCAGGAGCAATTGAAATATGGTGATGGCCAAGCCATATGCTGTGGGCAAGGCCAAGGCATATGAGCCTTAACCATCCAACAAAATAAAATGACCTAAAGAATAATATAAGCAATCAATCAATGATAAAGATGAAAAGGAGACCTTATCAGATAAAGAAATTAAAGGCCAAAAAAAGACATTGAAAATATTTACCAGTAGATGTTATCACAGTTTGATATGGGATCTTCAATAACTTGCTGTTTCTCTTACAAACAAATGACACAAAAAGAAAACTTCAAACTTCAGCTAAATGAGAAAGAAATGTGAGTCACGTGGTGTGAATCAATCTACGTGACGGGCTTAAGCAAATGACGGAAGTACTCAGCCTGCAAAGAGTTAGAAGACAGTATTCATCACCCATGAGCTCATAAAGCTATCCAATTATTGATAACAGAAACTTTCGTGGTCATTGATCGTGGTGTGTATGTTCTATGCACAAAATAGACATAAATTTTCATCAAGCAAGCTTCATAATCATGCATAAAGTGAGAAAAGTGAAAAAAAAATGCAATTAGAAAACATCAAGAATCAGCAATGTGTTACTAACCTGACAATCATGCAAGGGTTGAAAGCATGCTATCACTCTAACAACAATTGGTTCACCTTCAATGCCATTCTCATGTTTCAATGCCCGAAATCTTGTTTGGCTTGCTGCTTGGCACATCATTACTTCTTTTGATCCTCACACACTACTCAATCAATCTGAACGTAGTGAACACACCAGAAAAATGCCAGAATAGAATATGATAACGAAGGCAACAAGATAAGTATAAAATAAAAATCCGCTACAGCTAGAGAACTATTTGAGACAAGGACAACACTAAGGCACAAAATACCAGGCTCTGCCCTCACTTCCTATATTTCAGCCAATTCTATACATATCTGAAGAAAAGACCAAACAGTGGTTGACTTCCATGGCAGTAGCTAAGAATAAGGGAACAGTATAGAGGAGTAACGGGAATGGTGATCTACAGAATAACTTTACAATACAAGTTCAAGCGTAAAACTTGGCGGAACAAATCAACAGAAAGACCAAACCAGCGCATTCTTGTTTCTTCCTCTGTGATTTAAGATATCCAGAATTGCTTAGAGCTTCCTACAGATGTTATGCCCTGAGAACCGATGTCTCTGAAAAATTATATATCAGAATAAACATCACAATTTACTTATGCCAGACATAATCTAAACAAAAAACAACAGCTTGTTTCAGAAAACAAGACCGCTAAAATTACAGAAGAGAGGTATACAACTCAGCATGTAGTTTCTTCAAAATAAAGCTATAGGTGCCTCACTCGTCTCTTGCATTTTATAATCCAAATGGAAGAGAGACTCCTTTTGGCATAACAAGGGCCACAAACAGATAACATAGAAAGAAATCACCATGCTGTTCACTAGTTGGAAAATTATAAAGCAGAAAATGAATTTTTACCTTTTTCTTACGCTCAATAACAACAAATAAAAGACGATTAAACAATCAAATTACTATATAATCCTCTAATTTCTAAGCCACTGGAGTATATGTTAATTCAAACACAAGATGATCCCAAGAAAGAAAATAAACACATAAATAAGCCCATAAGATTAGATTCCAAATCCAAGTTCATCATGAAGATCCTAGCCCCTATTCAATCAAAGCCTTCACCTTTAACATTTTTTTTTTTTTCTGTTGTCCACTAACCCAGAAAAAGATATAGAGCGTATCAGTTTCTGAAATACTTACAAATGGATTGAAGCTGATGACTGGTTTCCAAAAATCAAAATTTTAACAGAGTGAATAAGAAAAGAGAAAGGAAAGAAAGTAAACAGTAAAGAGTGGTAGAACTGCAATAGCTAGAAAGGGGGAAGTGTCCAAAGGGGTACTTGTGCTTATGCATGCGCCCACTATATAGACAACCAAATCTCACTTTTGCCCTTTATTTAGACATTTTATTTAATTTTCACTTCCTCACATTAATGGTATTTTACCATTTTTTTATTATACACTGTTTTCCATTATTATTTGTTTTCTTTTCTCTCATTTTTATTTTCTTCCTGTAATATTTCTTCCTTTTCTTTTGGAGAGAATTATTTATCGGGCAGTAAGCAAGTATAAAAAATTCTTTAAATTTCAAGCTGCTGCGACACAAAGGTTGGAGTTATAGTAATATTTTTAAAAACACAAGAAAAAAAATCCATGATATTGTTGCAATAATAACATCACTTTTTTTAATAAGTTTCTTAAACTTTAATTATCTTTTCCCATGGAGTATAATTTCTAAGCCAGATGGCTTTTCTTACAAGTTGTTTTTATGAGTAAAGTAATTTAATTTAGCTCGTGTGGTCTATATCCAAGCCATGATTAACGATATTTAACCACAATTTCTTTTGCCGACACGTCCTCATTCCGTCTCCATCTATCTGCATACAGTTAAAAAAAAATTGAGAAGCTTGCTTAAATAATAAATTGATGTTGTTGGCCCGTGATTGATGATTATCAAAAGCATAAGCATTCTTTTCATACGGTTGAATAGTTATATAATTAGAATAATTATAATTATGATGACAATAACATTGATGTTAAGTCACGGTTCACAAGAGACATCAACATGTGCCATTCACTCATCAAAAATCCAATCTACTCATTAGCCACCTAATTTGTTTGTTAATTACCCATTGAAATGAAACTAATCTCAAGGGCTCAATTGCCCCCACCAAAGTTAGTACATTGGCGCAGGTAACATGAATCATGCGAGAGCATGACCAAAAATAAATTAAAAAAAAGAAGGAAAATAATGCAAATACTAGAACCATCAAGTGCAATGTACATTTTTCGTCCACTAACTGCAATCATCCAATCTAATATATTACACCCGTGCATTTGATAGAAAAGCCAAAAAGAAGAAGGAAGAGAAAGAAAAGCACATTTAAAGGAGGGCAATACCATACAATAATTTATGTATAATACTGTAAATTATATGGATGGGTGCTACACCATTTTGCTTGGAGTGGAGGGTACAAGCACCAAATGCTCTCAAGTCTATGATGAGGTCTACCCTTTCGGTTACAGCTACACCAAAGTGTGGTTGGATTTCAGAGACTAAATGCTAGAATTCAGGGAATTCCCTTTAACCTTTATCAATATTCACTTAAAGAGCATTGATGGAATTGATTGCTTTCTGATTTAATTTCTTTTTAAAGGCAAATGCATTCCCTTTAGGCTCCACAACAACATGTTTCTCTGTAAATGTTTTCTTCAGGGAGCTTTATCAGAAGCACTAGTGATAGTGGGCCGATTAATACATTTTGGGAGCAAAATTATGAACTTTACTTACAAGATCTTTGTTCTGAAATGCACTATTTGGATTCTGTTTTATAGTAATGAAAGTGTTGATAAGCTAGCAACAAGTAGTGAACCTTGGCTTTATGAAATTAGCTCGTTCATTTTAACTTTTTGCCCTCTATTTTTTAAGCGAAATTGGTAAAGACTAGCATCCTTTTACCATAGTATTTGGGAGTTTTTTCCTTTTTTGTCAACAAAATTTGGTAGGTTAGTGACAAGAATAGCCTGACAAGTTGAAATCTTGTCTTTTTTGGTTCGGTTGACAGAAGAGACCGAAGCCCATCAACATTGAACACCAAAAATCTAAAAACAGTGCGATCCATAATTCCAATAGCCAGAAACAACCCACATTTAAGAAAAAAGATTTGACGTCACATAAGCTTTGTGTTATATCTAGTTTAATAAATATGTTATTGCATGATGAATCTTTTGGTGTTTCTAAGCATAGTGTCACTGTGCATGTATTATGTAATATGTACTTTTCACACTACTTGTAGTAACACTATACATGGATCCTTATAACATCACCTTAAGAAGAAATTGGATCAAAAGTTAGGACCTTACATAGTACGCATGCCCACCCTACGCATGCCCACCCAATTGAGTTCAATTTTTTTTGGTGTCATGAATAGTGTCTTCTTTTTCGCTTCAACAGATTTCCTCTACTATAATCCAATCAACTTGCTTTTAGAGGAACTAGTCGGTTGTTGCTCCGTTACTTACAATGTTGAGTTCATTTCTTCTAAGGCGCACCCTTGCATTTTCAACATATGCGCGAAGACAGTGGAGTTCTTCTCCCTTTCTCCCACTTTTGTTAAAATGATGTTTCAAATTAATGATTACATCATATGGAATCAGTTATAAGTAGAAATTAATAAGTAAAAAGACAAAAAAAAAAAAGGACAATATTTCACTTTTAAACAACTTCATGTTTCAAAATATAAAAATATAAAGCGTCACACTCCAATACAATATTTATTTATTTTTCCAATAATATTCCTAAGTAATTTTTTTCAAAAACATTTCATTATACAGGAGTATATTACTTCATTCGTTATATTTTACTTCAATCTCAACACATTTATTATTTTTCTTAATATTTGTGTTTGTGACAGATTTTAAAATGGGTGGAGTATCCGGTTAGACAGGCGATTTAGTGCTTGGGTGGATGCAAGTTGGATTAACTTGAAAGGTTAAGACGAACTTCAAAAACAAGCGAAGGGTTGGCCAAGAACATAGCACCATGGGGCTTAAGATTGATTGGCCGAACACAGAATTACTGAACTAATGACAGTTGTTCCAAGTTGAGAGATTAAACAGCATAAACAAAATGTAAATACGACCTTTAAAAATACCATGGCTTTAAAATACGACCTCTAAAAATAAATAAGTGCACAGACGAACTCAAACATGACCATTTATTTGATCTAAAAAATAAAAATTCAACAATGATGTCGGCGAGACCAGAAAATAGCGACAATGACACAAATGGCACCCATGTACAAACAAATATTGCAGCTAAGCTGAAATGTTTTGGCCTTCTGTGTCTAAAGAAAGAAAATTAAGGGTTGCTCATGACAATGTATAAATATGTGCTCTATAGCCTTGAAACAAGCAAAACTTGGTAGCAATAACACTACTATTAACAACCGCAATGTCTAGAACCGGTCCCAATCTATTAAAAACTATGGGGCTCCCACATGGAATTATGTTGGCGTTGAATGAAAAATGTTACTCGTATTCACAAAGCATAGGATACTGTGTCAACTCATATCTCATCCACCATTAAATGAGATATGAACCCTACTTGAATGAGATCCACATCCCATCCAATACATAAGATATGAGTCGGCACAACATCCCATATATTGTAAATACAAATAGCATAACTGGGGTTGAATGGTCAAGAAGCATATAACCAGGTTGAGCATGTATAGCTTGTCACTAGTTAGCTAACTAGTTGCACAGCCAAATAATATTTTGCAGTGGCAAATTATACCAAATATCTAGTTGCTAAAGAAATGAGAAAGAAAGTACTGCATAACTACCAGATATATTATTGAGGGTTTGAGATCACTGACAAATTATTCCGCATTTCAGTTAAACAACTCAAACCACAGTGGATAACAGTCACAATGTGGGGATACCATAATACATGTCCATAGTAATGCAGGATACTCATGATAATAGTTACTATTTTCTGGACATACTAACAAGATTTATTGCGCACTCAAGACTTCAATTTCAAAATCCAAGACAGAGTTGGGCTGTATTCCCCAGGCAGGAAAGCCACCAGCACCGTAAGCATAATCAGGAGAGCACTGCAAAGATTGTCATAAAAAGCGAATAACAGGGTTTGCTCTAATGGAAACATCAACCAAAAAAAAAGGGTAACAAACACCTAAGGACGTACAATGGATACATCACCAATAACCTTGAATGAATCCCAAATCAACATATGAAGAGGCTAATTATAGTATGCCCCAAAGAGGCTATGTTGAATGCAATGACAGAAGAAATTGAAGTAAGAAGCAAGCACATGAAAGCATAGATATATACAATGTGGATGCAATATTAAAATTCAAACTGAATTAAAACCAGTGTCAATCTGAATCAAACATTAAAAAAATTCAAATTTTCTCTAATGATAGTTTGATATTAATTTTTAAAAAAGTAAATTACCCGGAGACGAGCAACTTCACCAACTTGCATGCCCAAGACACCTTCATCCCATCCTTTGATAACAGAACCTTGCCCTATCTTGAAAGTGAAAGGCTGCTGCCCGGGATCCTTTGTGCTATAAATAACCCACAAACATATGTCAATATTATCAGTTGAATGAATCTAATCTAATCAAATCTAATGACATACACACATACATATATAGATACAAATAGGGGGTACAATTTTAATTAAGAAGAGCATCCAAAGTAAGAGAAGCATATTCAGTTCGTTCAATCTAATGATATAGTACATCATAGATAGAGGGGTCTAGCAATGCAATGATCTTAATTAAAAAAGAGAATCCAAAGAAATGAGAAGGCAAACCTCCAAAACTTCTGAGAAAGGTCCCCATTTTTCCCTGCTCACGAAATTGACAATTATTAAGAATAAATCAACAATTAAGAAGTACCAAAAAATAATAATAAATCAATTATTAATAAAAGGTAAAAACTAAAAAGAAATAAAACACAATTGAAAAAAAAAAAAACTGTATGATTTGCAAGGGGAAGAAAGACAATAGTGATCTGAACTGAATAAATAAAAAATGATGTCATGGATCTACAATCCTATCCTATCACTAGTACAGCCAGGTTTAAGTTTTTAGGGCTTATTAGAGAGAGAGAGAGAGAGAGAGAGAGAGAGAGAGACAGCACTGACCGTAACCGGTGCAGTGAACGGTAACGTTCTGACCGGGAACTGGCTTGGGACCGGTACCGGGCCTCACCAATTGCTTCTCCACTCCCATGATGATCTCTTTGGATTCCGTCCTTCTTCGGGGATTCTGAACAACCTTGCCAGTGCACGCCCTACCTAGCCACTCTCTCTCTCTCTCTCTCTCTCTCTCTCTCTCTCTATTCTCTTCTAAGACTTTCTACTGCTTTCTTGAATTCAGCTCCTCTCTTTTTATACCCCTCATTCATTCATGGGATTTTACATTTCATATTCAATGTGATATGTTTTGTGCAAATAATGTCAAGCTCAATTAAAAAAAAAACATAATTTTAGAATAATTTCATGTATCAATTTTATATGTATATATATAATTACATTTACATGTTACTATTTTTTAATTAATAGAACTCATGTTAAAAAATATTTTTCTGAAAATTTTGGCAAGCTCTCTAGTAAAACAGATAATCAATTTATACTTATAGTCAAGTTCATGATTCTAAAATAATCAATTTTTATACTTAAAGTTAATGTAGTAAAAATATCTCGATTCTAAAATAATCAAGTTCTACTTATAATTAAAAGTTTCAAATAGTTTCTTATGATCATAAACTATTTTTTTAATAAAATTATTATCTTTTGATTATAATATATTTCTAAAAATTTACCAAACATAATTGATTATTTAAAAAACAGCCTTTTTTTTCATCTGGGAAAAATGCTTTCTTTTTTTTCGTGGCTCCTAAACATGCTCTGAAGTGATTAATAAGATTATGTAACCATTTTTTTTTTAAAGTCGGTTTGGATTGTCTATTTGGGTATTACTTACCTTTCATTTTTAATTTTATTTTTTGACTAGGCACTCAATTTGGGGGGTTTGTTGTTCCTACCTAAGTTGTGGACTAATCCTAATCCCCTATGAAAACGATCAGATAAATCTTTTTAATGTATTGCAATCTAGGACTCAAGTTATAATATTTGCAAAGAGAGTCAATATTAAATTCTTGCTTGCACATGATCATTGTCTTGGCGTCTCCTCCGTAGCCAGTCGACAATCATCGTTTTCGCATCTGGCTGTTGTGCTCTTGGCAGTTACGCAACCGATCCTCTCACAAGCTTTCATTTTGCTCTCTACATATGAGTTCCAACAATAAAAATATCTCATTTTTTATTTTTACTGTTTTTCTTTTAACCAGAAGATACAGCAACATTTCTTTGAGATTACATCCATAGATGTGAAAACTTTTTACTTGATATCAATTCTTCGATATTTTGGTTTTAATTGTCTTGACCATTTTATGTTTTGAGATCCGGCAAGAGAGGATAATATTGGGCCCTCCACTGAAATAACTTGAGGTATTTGCAGACTATATTATGCGCGTAATGTTATGACCATTGGCTGGGAAAGAAAGAAGAAAGAGTGTTGAGAGGTGAGAGGTGAGAGGAAGAACAGAAGGAAGGAAGTGACAAGGCCATAGAGCCTAATCCATAGACATTACTCCTTCCATTTCAGAATATTATAGAAAATCAAGCAACACATAAATTAAAAAAAGAATTTAATTTTAATACACTGACAGTGTAAAAATATTTTACATAATTGTCCAATTAAAATATTTTATTTAGATGAATTTTCAAATAATAAGTATAAAAGTCAACTATCATAATTTATGTAGTAATATATAATTGGATGATTGAATAAAATTTTTTTACACTATCATTGCATGATAATTAAATCTATTAAAAAAATAAAAGAAACCTTCATAAATGAATAAAAGTATATAAGTTGATAAAATTATTTTTATATAATCATTATTATCTATTTTAATAAATGTATTGATTACTTAACTAATATTTTTATACTACGGGTATAAATAGAAAAAAATAATACTTAGATATTATAAATAGATAGATATTTTAAAATATAAAAAATCATAACATAATAGTTACTTTAAAATTGAAAGAGTATGATTTATAATATTAAAATATTTTTATTCATATTAAACGTGTGACTATTAATAGGAAGAAAAAAAATCCAACGGTATGGCTACTTCAATAAATGCGGAGACTAATCTTAAGGTATGATTCAGAGTTTTATAGATGATAGAGGAAGTGATTAATGATAGAATAAAAGAAAAATGTAAGGAATAGAATGGAAAAGATCATATCATACATTTATTTGGATATTGCATTCATTCCTTCCTTGACTTCCAATTTAGAGGGTCAAAAAAGCTTGATTTTAAATAGTAAGAGAGGGACATATTATGTCTTACTAGCCACATCACTCATTGACCATTGTTTGAAAGTAATTTTAGAGGGAGAAAATGGTGTGGCTAGTAAGAGACAAAGTATCCATTCCTTGTCACTCAAACTAAACTTTTTAACTTTTAAAATTGAGGAATCAAATAGGGAATGAGTACGTACAACATCCAAATAAGAGTTTAGTATGGTCTTTTTCACTTTACTTTTTACCTTTCTCTTAGTTGGAAAGAGAGGGTGACTAAGAGTGTGTTTGGTTTGTGAAAATATTTCCTATTTTTATTTTTTAAAAAAGATTTTCATTTTCAGATTTTCAAAATTAGGAAATACATTTGATTTGTAAAGGTAGATTCTTTTTTTGGAAAGTGAAAAATAAAAATATGTTTGTTTTGTCTATTTTTAAAATATATTTCTCAAAATAAAATTTTAAAAAATAAAATTATATTTGATATTAAATAATTATATATATATATATTACTAACAGAATTTACAAAAGTCTAAAATAATTCTATAAAACATAAAGACTAAGAATAACTAGAGCATGGTTGATTTGTACATTTTTAAAAGAGCAATGTTATAGAAACAATAAAATGATACAATAAATGCATACTATACACTTTATTACCATTGGATGTGATTAGTGGCCTCCACTTATCCCACTCACTCATCATATCCAATAGTGATAAAATGTGTGATGTGTATTTATTATACAATTTTATTGTCCCTTCAACATTATTCTTTTTAAAATAGTTTTCAAGCTCAAATTCATAATCCTTAAAAAATCAAATTTAAAATAATAAAACTCTACCATTGTCATCTATGTCCAGATGTCAAAATACTTTCAACTTCAACATTTTAGCCCAAAAACATCAATCACTATATGCATTATAATATTAATTAGTTTCTTTATTTTTTTCTTAAAAAAGTTTCTGGATCTTTCTAAATCTTTTTCCTTAAAATCAACCTAGCTAAGGAGAGGATGCTGCATGTGATTTGGCATGGGAGTGCTAAAAGTGTTTTTTTTTTTTTTTTGGTCTCAAGAGTTTTTCCTTTTCACTACTGCCATGGATCTGTCGGTCTCAAATTGCCCCCATTTTTGGCGTCGCCATTAGCAAAAGGAGATGGATTGGATGCTTTGGGTCTTACTATGGTGAAGAAAAAGGTCCACTCCTCAACCACCATGGTGGCTCGTCTGCTTCTTTCTTCAATTCATGGAGGCCTTCTTCTCCTCTCCTGCAACTAGACTAAGGTTGCCACTAGCTGGACGAAACAATGGTGTGAAGAAATAGCAACTACAATAGCATCTCCTTTTCCTCACATAGGAGAGCCATGGTGATGGATCAATGAAGGAAAAGGAAAAAAAATTGACTGATTCTACCTTCAGCAGGTTCGAACGCGGTGCCTTGCTGTTAAAAGACGAGATTTGCTGATATTCACCATTATGCCATTGCGCTTTGAAGTGAAAACGTTTTCTAGAGATTACAAAGGAAATACTGAAAAATATCAAAATGACATTTTCAATTTTGTGGCTATTTTAGAAAATATTTCCAGTAAAACATTTTCTATAGTATCTAACCAAAAATATTTTTTGATCATTTGAAAACAAAAAAGCTTGAAACCAAACGCTCTCTAACATGTTCGTTACCCTCAGTGTGGTCCAATACCATGTAGCAGACCTCAATTCTAAAAATGAACTTCGAATGGAAATCAATTCAATCTTGTTTCAACCTTCAGCTTAGATTCTTAAATTATATATATTTTGAATTACTTCTATATTTTTTAATGCATGGTTACGAATAGCAAATTGAAAAAAATCTCTTATAATGGCAAGTTTAGGCTGATGCAACTCTAGATCTCTGGCTGGACTTTTAATTTTTCTTTTTTCCTGGTCAAAGGTTGAACTTTTAGTTAAAATTAGTAAAGAGATCCTTAGAACTCCCGTGTAGACAATTCCAGTCCAATGTCTACTTGAATTGACTTTGACTTCTATGTCATTTCCTTTTATTTCTTCAAGGTGTGTTTGATTATGGAGTAAAAAAAAAAAAAAAATTTTCATAAATAAGTTTCATTTGGAGTATATTTATAAAAAATTTTCCTCAATTTTACTTCTTAACCAAATATACCACCCTAACTTAAATTAGGTAACTAAGTTAAAGTGAACCCAAAAAGAAAGTAAATAAAAAGCGAAGCTATCCAGTAGAAATATCACACTAAGGGTCTGTTTGGTTTGAGTTTTCAATTTTCAGCAAGGTTTTGAAAACCAAACCAGACATCGAATCGGTCAGGATAAGGATTCAGAGGTTCAACCAAGAGTCCAATCGGAATATAACCGATATATAATAAAACCTGTATTTATATAAATATAAAATAAAATATATGTAAAAAATAACTAAACATTAAATTACACATCAACAAAACCCACAGAATATAACATAATTCATTTCTTAATCAAAATAAACATTATCTATATGAATTAAATCTCTCAAATTACTAATTCTTAAAGGAAAAGAATTAGGAAAAATGAGATTTTAGATTTTTTTTAAAAAAAAACCTCAAAATAATGTCATTTTGCATCTTTTCTATAAAAAAAAAAATTGGTTTGATCGATCGGGCCGGTTCGCCCGGTCTCGGGATTCGCAACGGTCCGACACCGATTCTTTGTAAGCCAGTTTTGACCCAACCTGACAAAGACGGCCAGGTTCAGTTCAACTTGGTCAAACCAGTAGGTCGGTCCGATTTTCTGAACCATAATTTTCAATTTTCTAGTTTTTAAGAATTTGTGAAAAAAAAATGAAAATTCTGAAAACAAAACTGAAAATTTTGAAAACTAGAATTTGTAGTTTTCAGAATTTTCAGTTTTTTATTTACAAATTCTGAAAAATTGAAAATAAAAACTGGAAACTGAAAACTTAAACCAAACAGGCCCTAAGATTTCTTCCTTTTGTTTTTCTCTAAACGCCTCTGTACATAACTAGCAATGTACCCGTGCTATGCCATTGTTAAAATATTATTTTATAATAGTTATGGAAATTTTGATGTGCATTGCTATAAATACTCAAATAATATAGCTCAATAACCTAGATAACACGTAAGCAAATGTTAAGGGTGTCCATGATCTCATCCAACTCACTGACCTAGCTTGACATGAAACTTATTAGGTCAGATGCAGGTTATCGAGTTTGATACTATGTATTTTTTTGGGTTGGTTTTGAGTTTGCTTAACCCAATTCAAAGTCAAACTATTTTAGAATTATACTTTTTTATAATAATTAATAATAAATTATAAAATTCTATACTTCAGTTAATATATGTTAGATAACTTGATGCTATAAATTTTTTAAGTCATATGGTTTGTTTTATATATTACAAAATATCTCTTGAATATTAATTTTTACTTGTAAAAGTTTATAATTTCACTGTGTGTAATGCCAAAATATTTATATATTGCAATTTAGGGTTTAAGGTCAGTTTAAAAGTTAATTTGACTTGGTCATTAATTGAGTTGAGTTTGCGCTCCAAAAAATAGTCCAATCTAAAAATAGGGTTAGTTCGGGTTTGGTCTAATCTAACCTATCTTTTGTACACTCCAATGACCCATCTTTTGTACACTCCAATGAATAATGTGATCTTGTAAAAATTAAATACATAATTTTCTATCAAGCAATGAAGCTACAATTTTATGACAACGGATTCTCTCAATATTGAATTCCACATATTCCACACGACAATGTCCTGTGAATTTTCA
>JAVHNL010000278.1:0-25000 GCA_031216105.1 Dalbergia cultrata | reverse complement strand
GGAAATATTTTTGTATGAAGATAAATTCAAGTGGTACGTTACATACCCAAGCAAGTAAACGGCAGATGTACTAGCCTTTTATTTTCCGTAACTTGATATTTTATTTTCTAGGAAGATATTTTACAAAAGAGGCTGACCACAAACCCAACATTAGCATTTAACAATTGATCATATTTGCTCGCACAAGAAAATAATTATCATTTATATGGTTTAAGCTTTAGTTTAGAGCGTGTAATTAAATTAAGTTCTATGTAAAATCCAGCCGTAATATATAAGCAGTGATGAACATCACGTCCTCTGTGGGGGTTGATTTTGTGTGGAGTTAAAGAGTGCCAACAACGCAACACAAAAAGGGAAAGTAAAATTTTGAAAAAAATATTAATAAAGTTTTGCACGGACTCGTGGCTAAATAATAAAAATAATAATATATAAAATTTTGCGTTTCACGCTCTCGGCACTCACCCGGTTTTGCCCTTTACGCATGTGGACGAACCCAAAGTGTTCGTACCGGTTGATTCATCATCACTCTTGGCTCTGCAACAACATTATCAAGGTTCCCTTTTTCGTTCACTTATACACTGTTGTTTTTGTTTTTCTCTTTTTGATGTTAAACAAGAAGAAGAAAAAGGAAAACCTTCTACTTCATCCTCTGCATAACCAAAACATCTATCTACAGTGTCCTTTTTTTGTTTAATCCGAGGATGCCAGACTCTAAATCAACTTTTTCCTTCAAGGTCTCTGTTCTAACTTATAACCAAAATAATCTTCTACATCTCTGATACGGATCTGATGTTTGAATATTTTATTTAGTGTTCTGCAATTATGTCATTAGTTGTTGTTTATAGTGATGATAATAATATTTTGCGTCATATTTTCCCTTTTCCCTCCTCCCGTTGGGTGTAAGTGTGTAACTAACAAGAGTTTTGTCCCTAATTTTGATATATTTTTGTTTGCGTAATAAATGAGGAAAAAGAAGATACAGCTAGCTAGGGACATTGCTTTCTCCAGTAGTAGTAGAAGGAGGAGGATCGGAGGCTTATGGAAAGGCTCAAGAGATTTCAACCCTTTGATTTGTGATGCGGGTTTTGCTCTCGTACTCTTCCTTGGCAAGCTGTATATTCCGATATGCTAAGGTGAACTCTGGACCCTCTTCCCTTTTCTCGATATCTCATGTTTTATTATATTATATTTTTTGCGAGATTTTTACCTATACACACATGTACGACATAAGTCTAACACGATAAAAATGGACTATGTCAACTTTATTCAACTTAGATTTAATTATTTATAAATTTTGTCAATTTTATTATGAGTTTTTTCTAAATAAGAGTTATTAGACTTATGTTTATATATAGACACACACTAGTGCCGAACACATCTGATGCACAGTAACTACTTTGTAAAGTCGGTGCAGTGCTCTTCTTATTTTTCTACACTTGGAATTTTGATGTTACAGTTACACTGCAATATTGCAGCTGCAACAGTTTCTGGGCTCTCCCGCTTTATTATTGCCGACTTACTTCCTTTCCCTATAAGCTGCTTTCTGTTTTTAATTTTTTTTTATCCTTTATCGACTTGGAATTTATTCTTCTGCGGCTCAGCCTGCTCTCCTTTATCTTTGTATATATCTCCTTGGAATTTGTCCCTCAATGTTTAGTTGTTGGGTACTAAAGTTATATACCAGTACAATGCAATTAAAATAGAGCTGAGGAAATTAGAACTGACACAAAAATATTTAACGTGAAAAATCCTCTAATGATGAGAGAAAAATTATAGGTAAAATAAAAAAATTTCACTATGTGGAAGATAAAACTACATTTCTGTCTAAATATAAGAAAAGAATAATAACACCGTCTCGTATATTAGAAGAATATATCTCTCTCTATAAAAATAGGAGAAATTCTTAGAAAACACTATATATATTTTTCTCTTTGGAGTGAGATGATAGAATTGATGGAGAAGGCCTTTATTTATAGGTGAGAACCTCCTCCTCATCCATCAACACACTGAATTTTAGGTGCTACAATCTTTGAATTTTACCATTCAAAGTTTGCTTTTCAATGTTGCAAATCTTGACTGTTGCACTGCACTGTTTCCTCCTTTTTTGACTTTAGCCACAAATGGCTTTACATGTTCACAATCTCTCGCTTAAAGTCACATTTGGTTAGCTTTCAAAACCTTTTCTCATCTTCCCAGCTCCCTACTGTTTACGTTTCTAATAGGCCAAAGGAAGATCTACATCATTCATCTGCTATGTTATCTTTAGTGTGTGAATCTTCTACATGTTCACACTCCCTTCTTCTACTACTTCTCGAACAAAGTGATATTGAACTCTACTGTGCTTCGTCTTGGAATGAAAGGTTGAATTTCTTGTAATGTGCAAGGCACTCTGCCTGTCACAATACATAATAATCTTCGTCCACACATAGCTAACACTTCTTTGATAGTGGTAAGTCTGACAACTGGAGAAAATATCTTGTTGAAATCAATACCTTCTTTCTAAGCAAATCTTTTAACTACTTGTCTTGCATGATATCGTTCCATACGATCGTTGCTATCTCATTTGATTTTATAAACCTATTTATTGCCAATGGCTTTCCGACCTTTTGGAAGTGCAACAAGATTCCATGTTTTGCTTCTATGCAAGGCTTTCATTTCTTTCTGCATTGCTGCCATCCACAGAGAAGCATCTAGACTACTCAAAGCCTCTTTGAAAGTTGATGGCTCCCCTTCTTCTGTTAAAAGACAAAATGCATCGTGATTTGCCATAACATAGTCTGAATGCCATGATGGTGGCCTTGTCTGACATGTTGATTGCCTAACTTCTGTATCATTGGCCTCATTTTGTACTTGCTCTTCATGTTCTAGTTTTGCTCTAGAATTATCTTCTCTAGATTTCTCACTTATCTGAACCATAGTTGTCTCCTTAACAGCACTTCCACTTTCTTCTTTACTCTGTAATTCATTTTGTGCAAATATAACATCTCTGCTGACAATAACCTTGTGGGTAGTGGGATCCCACAAGCAATGCCCTTTTACACCGTCAATATAACCCAAGAATATATATTTTCTGGATGGGTCCAACCTTGTTCTTTCTTGGAAATGTATAGTTTTGCTGTGGTCTTTTCTGCTTATTGTCACCACAAAACAACCTTTAACAACTTTTAAGATTCCACTTTCAATATGGGTCTTGCACCCGAGGTCATCCAGTTGGTCAATAGACAAAATATTTTGACAATACCAACACCAACAATTTCTAAGGCATGATTATCTCCCATGAACACAGATCTTTTCGAGACAGGTTCGTGATTGTAAAACTAGTCACGTGTGGAGTCATGTGCCATGTTGCTCTTGAATTCATTATCAAAACATCAGTGACCCGTTTATGACCTTTAGAACCAATTGCTACCTCGCTGTACAGGATTTCTTCATCCTCACAGGTACACGCAACACATCCTTAAGAGGTTGATGCTTTCAGAGATTTATCTACATTCTTCTTATTATCCCAACAATTTTTTTTTTCAAGTGCCCTCTCATGCCACAGCGGTGGCATTTGAAGTACTCCCTTCTTCTTGACTTTGATATACTCTGACCATGACTCCTACCAGAGTCACGCTCCATTGATCTCCCTCTTGTTACCAACAATGCCTTTGATTGCTCTGAGCTCTCCAATCTATCTTCCTTATTCTTGCACCTAGACTTTTCTTCAAGAATAGTATCAGCGACATCATCAAAGAATAAATTGTCGACGATATTATTATTTATGATATTGATGATGAGTTGATCATATGAATTAGGTAGGCTTTGAAGTATAAGCTCTAAACGTTCATTCTCCGCTATTTTATAAGCTGATGTTGTAAGCTGGAAGAATAAGTTATTCAAATTGTTGATGTGGTCTATCACCAACGTGGACTCACTCATCGAAGAGTATATAGCCTCCTTTTTAGAAATATTCTATTGTGAAGTGACTTGACCTAGTATAATTTGGCAAGAGCATCCCAAGTCTCCTTTTTCGTCTTCTTTTCTGCAACACTATACAATACTGAATCTGTCATCTCTAAATGCAAATTGGCAACAACATTGTCATCCATCTCCTTCCACTTGACATCAATTACTTCGGTAGGTTTGCCTTCAATTGCTGGTAAGCAATTGTTCTTCCTCAAGATTGCCTTTATCTTCGACTTCCATAGGGAAAAATTGTTTCCATTGAACTTCTCGATCTCAAATTTTGCTGCCATAGTGTTTACTGGAATTTGTTTATCTACTAAATTGGTTCTCAATGTTTCACCTGAATAGTACCATATACGTGAACAGTACCATATATTTATACCATAAATGGAACAATTCTAATACACGTTAACAATATTGCAAGAATATACAACTACATGTATGAATAGTGATCATGAATAATAACCTATAGCATGGACTATAACCAGTGGCTTTGATACCTCTATTGGCTTCCAGAGTTATGGAAACAGAATAATTCAACTAAAATAGAGTTGAGAAAATTAGAATTATCAGAAAATATTTAACATGGAAAACCATTTAACGATAAGGGCAAAACCACAGGCAAGATCGAGAATTATTTTCACTGTATGGAAAATAAAATTGCATTTTTCTCTAAATATAAGAAAAGAACAATAACACTCTCTCTTGTATTAGGAGAATACATCTTCTCTATAAAAGTAGGAGAAACTCTTAGAAGACACTATGTATATATTTTCCTCTTTGGAGTGGGATAATAGAACTGATGGAGGAGACCTCTATTTACAGACGAGAATCTCCTCGTCATCCATCAATGCACCGAATTTTAGGTGCTACAATCTTTGAATTTTGCCATTCAAAGTTTGCTTTCAAGTGCTGCAAATTTTGACTGTTGCACCAAACTGTTTCCTCCTTTTTTTACTTTAGCCACAAGTGGCTTTACATATTCACATTTTTAGCTTCTTGGCTGTTTTTCCACTCATTATTTTAGGAAAGATAGATTATTTGGTGATCGTTATTATAGCAAGAGAAACTAGCATGCTTTTACTACTTCTCATCTTGTATCATTCTTTGTCAATTTTGCATTTGCATCAATGGTTCTTCATGTTAATGAGAAATGTGTTGTTATAAATATTAATGTAAATGTTGAATGAGTTATACAAATAAGTAAAGAATTCAATGGCTCATAAACGTAAGTAGATTTTAGTATTTGATTAAGTTTTCATAAGTGTACTAGGAGTTTGTAGTCTCTAAGAGTTACTGTACCTTGTTGGCGTCAAAGTGATCCGATCCAGTGAGGACGTAGGAAGCTGGCGACCCGAAATTGTTTTTGGTAAGGGTGGTTGATGTGCCTCTTTGGTTTGCATGTGACCATATGAGTGGAGGGCGGTGCTTGTTTGGTTTCGTGTGCACATTTAGCAACGCATGTGGACATGATGATCAATGCGCCTCTCTACAAGTGATCGTGGATCCTACGTGTGTTGTGCCTACTCCTAGGACTAGTATTTAGCTCATGGCCTACGTTGTTTCAGTTTTGGTGTGGTGCTTTAATGTTTTGTTTAGGGTTTTGTTTTTCATATCAATGTGTTGGTTTCAGCACTTGATCTACTTATGCTTCTCTCTTGAGAGTCAAGTGATTTCTACTTATTAGGAAACTAAAAAAGAATGAAAATAAGAGTCTCTTCTATCTAGACCTATATATAGATGTACGTACAATGCATAGTTTTAAGCGAGAAAGCAATCAAGCGAAAAAGAAAAACAAAGATATTAATTCCAAATATATACCTCATTCTTCCTACTTTATTTCTGCATAATACTACAGTATAATTAATCCACCAATTCATATACTTTCTTAAATATTTTAGTTAAGATATCACTTCTATAATAGCATCAACACTTCAAAACCCTTCTTTCTACAATCTCCCACAGGACAAGTGATTTACAAACTATAGGAATGCCTGGTATTTATCCGTGCCTAATTTTGGAACAAATGGTGGCTGACCTGTATGATCGTGCTGGCTATGGTTTTTCTCCATAAATAACCACCAAGGGAAAAGAACCATGATATTTGGAAAGGTCAATATTGTTTGTGCATTAAAAACGATTAGTCTTTTAATTATGGATACTATATAAAGAGAAAAACCAAATGATAATTTGGTGTCTACTAAAGATGTTCACTTTAATCATAGTAATAAAGGATATGTTTGTTTGTATTTTCTCACTTGGTTTTGTATGAATTCATTAAATATTTTCTTGCGATTTGCTTTTATTAGTATTTCACTTAATTTGGCTGTCAATAGTTTTATTGTGAGTGTATATAGCTATAAGATGTTAAATTTGTATATATGCAAGAATTTTTCCTAAACATGTTGGTTTTTCTAAATTGAGGAGATTGGTAATGCAAAAGTGAGGGGTTAAACACTCTTAGATCATTTAGTGGGATCTACACATCATGCACATGTAATGGAAGTTATTGATCTATTAACCATCCACTTTTGCACTTTACCAACTTCCTCCATGGTGCCAAATCTAACCAAATTAAATTAACTGTATGTATTTACTGCATATTGACCATTTGCATGTGCAAAAAGCCCTTTATAGGATGTAATACAAGTTTAAAAGCCTATGGAAGTTTCCTAACTATAACTCATAGTTGTAGGCTCCAATTTTGCCCCCATTTAGGTCTTTACGTGGAATTTCGTGTTGTTTAGTCCCTATTGTCCATTTCATGAAGAATTACCATTTGTTGGAATGCTACTGCTCTCGACAGTAATGAATAGCAATTTAGTGGAAATCTATGTGTAGGTTCAGAGCAACAGCTTACAGCTACAATGGGCACCGGAAGGAAGACATCAAAAGGACTAATGAACTAAGGTATTCATGCACAAAAAGCTACATTATTGTATTAGGGAGGCATGGCTGTATCTTTAATCAACCAAAAATGTTCTTCAAACACCTAAAAATGGGTGTCTAAGTAGGACATCCACTTTATCACCATTGAATGAGGGAGTGGTCCTCACAATCTCCATCCATCCATGACATCTGATGGTGATGGAGTAGGTATCTCACTTAGATACCCATTTTTAGGTGTTGAAATAGCATTGCTTTTGCAATTGAATTAAGGAAAGAGCTGCAAGACAACACATGAATTACCAAGACTAGATGAGGAGCTATGGGAAATACGTTTTGAAGGGCGTATTTCGAAAGCAAAGGTTATTGGCTTATTGCACAGTTCTATATATCTTAATTTGTCTCTTGAGTAAATTGATTTCATCTTGCTTTTGGTCTCTCAGTAATTCTTGCTTGGGTGGAGCTGGTCTTAAGTCTTTCAATGAAGATTCAAACTATTGCTGATGCAGGTGAAGTTCACCCACTTGAAACTTCGGCTGCTAACTTAGCCATGCACACCTCATGGTTCTTATATATATATATATATATATATATATATTTGCTCGTGCTTTATTGGAGAGTGATAATTTGCTGCTATACATAAAAAACTTGTGTTCGTACCATTGACAGATGGTATTTTTTTTCCTTTTCTGTTTGGCGAGTTATATAAACTGCAGTTGATGACCTAAAACAGTGATGCAAGTTGATAGAGATGAAATGCAAGTATACTATATATATTTTAGAATAATAATCGTTTCGTTCTGTGAAGTACGTGTTTAATACAGATCATGGACTAATATCCTTGATCAAGGGATTCTTTTCAAATTATAAATAGGGTCCCCCCATAGGAATTCTTAATTATTATTTGTTCTATTTAAGAAATACGCTCTTTCTTTAATTTTCCTGTTCTTACAATGCCACGTTCACTATTCTCACACAGGGACTCCAGCTAATTGAATAGAACCAGCGATGGAAACAGGTGACAAGTTTCGAAGTTCTCTTGCATATTTATGTTGGCAGCTCATCTGATTTGATCCACTTCGAGACTATGATAGTTATGCTTGGTGGTCTAATTAAAATGTTCATGAGGTTTTTGATGAGTATGCAAATGCAAATAATATAATGTATATGTTCAATTGAGACTTTTCCTAAAGAAAAAAAAAAAGACCTATAAAACTGAAAATCGTATATTTCTAAACTTTTCTACGCTACAGTTTCTCTGTAGCCTTTTTCTCTAAAGATTGTTTTGATGACAAATTGACAATAAATGGCAACCATTAATAATTCAAGTGATTAGAGATGGAAAATTAAACTAGATTTAATGTCATAAGTTTTATGCATCTCCATAAGAAATCTTAGCTATATATATATATATATATAGGAGATCAGATAGAACGGGTAGTAGTTAGGAGATCAGATACGGGAGATGGATTGTTTGAACCTGAGTGTGCTATGTCTTTTGATTCTAACTTGTTTGTTTAAATAAAGAAAACTGTATTAGGGGCCACGTTGAGCAGAAATCACCAGAAAATATATTCTGCCACTCTGAATATATCGTGTTGGTAGTTGATGTTAGACTTCGCCATTTTGCGAAAAACTTGATGGTGCAAGTAAGTGTGAGCGATAAGACCAAGCTCGGACTTGTGCTTTTGATTACCCTTTTGGCCCAACAATAAAAACTAAAAAGACCCAGCTATTTCTCTGGCTTAGTTTGGTCAGTAACCGAAGCCCATAGCCCATAGCAAAGCCAACACGTGTTTGGTTTTGTGACACCTAGTTCCTTAGCAGCCTCACGTATGAGGCTCAATACAGTGGCCATTCTTGTTGCACCACTCGCCCGGAATATGAAACATAAATACGGAGCCAAATGATCGTTATCTTTCAGAACCCAGAAAGAAAAAAATAAAAAACAAAAAGACCATTATCTTTTCTTTCAAACACAAAAGAGACCCTTATCCAACGTCATAAACCAGGAATACCAGGCAGCCTCGTATTCTCTCCAAAAAAAATGAAGGGCAACCTCGTAAAAGACATACAATATCTGTATACAATGTTATTATAAGTATATTATTACTTTCTACGGTATTTCGAAGGGTAAAAAATCCTATAGATAACAAAAGCATTTTAAATGATCTATACATGTGTGATTTCTAGCATAGTGTGTGTTTGTTTTCCTTTTTCGGGTTTCTGAAGGGTGTGTGTTCTATTTTGAGTGGACCCAAGATAACGACGCCTTTCAAATACCAGAGAATTAAAAATTTTGCCTTCCACCCAACTATCAAAATAAACAAAGTTTTGATATATTATTAATTCAAAAAGTTTTGCATTATTTTTTAATTTTAAAATAATACAACAATAACAACTAAGTATTGTGCTATTAAATGGAATTAAATGAACCAAATGATGCCATAATACTCTAAAATATACTCCATCCATGTTGAAATAGTTGTCCACTTTTATAATTTTACTGTTACATAAATAATTGTCCTTTTAAGAAATATAAATAATATTAATTATCTTTTTTAGGCTATATCCCTATTAAATAGTAGAAGAGAGAGAGTAAGTGAAAAAAATATTGAGATATAATTAGAGAAGAGATAGATAGTAGTAGGGATGGCATCTGTGCGGGGCAGGGTGCAGGGTGCCTCCTTGCTCCCCACTCCCACTCCCACTCCCACAACCCAAAATCCTTTCATCCCCATTCCCATCATGGGGTTTTTTCCTTCTGTCCCTGTCCCTGTTCCTTTCTTCCCCTCAAGTTCTTGAACTTAATGAAAAATTTTGTTTTTGGTCTAAAAACAACAACAATTACTAATCAACTATATCAATTATATATCCAAACACAATAAACAAATACTTCTTCCATTCTTGAATAATTATTCAGTTTTAAATATTCTCTAGAATTAAGAAGATTATTGCTGAAATATTAATGATACTAAAAGTTAAAGTAATTTACTAAATTGCCTTTGTTTCTTTTCAATATTCAAACTTTCTCTCTCCTTTTTCACTAATAAGTCAATAATATTTAAAAGGGATATTATTAGAAAGAAATAATTAATGCTACTTAAATTTTTGAAATGGACAATTATCCAAGGTTCTAAAAATCGGACCGGACATCGAACTGGTGAGGGTAAGGGTTTAGAGGTTCAACCGGGGGTTGAACCGGTATATAATAAAACCTATATTTATATAAATATATAAAAATATAAAATAAAGTATATGTCATAAATAACTAAAAATTAAATTAGGCATCAACAAAACCTATAAAATATAATATAATTAATCTCTTAATCAAAATAATATTATCCATATAGATCAAATCTCTTAAATTACTAATTCTCATACCAGAAAATGAAAAGAATTAGGGAAAAAAAATGATATTTTAGACTTTTTTTTTGAAAAAAAACCTCAAAATGATGTTTTTTGCATCTTTTTCGTAAAAAAAAAAAAAAAAAAACCGGTTCAGTAGGGCAGTTTGCTGGTTTTCAGGTTCCCTGACAGGCTCAAGTGGTTCTCCACCGGTTTTAGGGTACAACCCGGATCGGACAGCAGGCTGGTTCTCGGTTCAACCGATCCGACCGGTCGGTCCGGTTCAGTTCTCAGAACATGGCAATTATCCAAGGATGGAGGGAGTAATAACAACAACACAATGATATTCAAATAATAAAAAAACTTAGAAGAAGCAGAAAGCATGCGCATGAGAGAGGAGCATTGATCCAAGATGGTAGCAATTCGTGGTCAAGCTCATAGGAGATGGACCACATAGTAAAGCCTTTGCCACAAGGAGAGGTGGGTTCATGGTCACCACAAGGATTGAGTGGTGAAGCTTGGTCGTGGATGATGTCAAGGAAAGCGATGATGGTGAGCTTTGGTACTGAGGCACTGATCTCCTTCTCCACTTGGTGGATAGTGTGGTGTGATGCTTTTAAATGCATTCCTTGTACGTAATCGAAGCCCCGAATGGGGCAATCCTCGTAGGGATGCCCGCCTAGTGGAGATTTTGCCATCACTAGGTAATAGTAAGGAGAATTAGGTAAACACACATAAATTTCCTAAGATTGAGACTTTGTTAATCATTTTCTTAATCCACATGCACACTTAAAATCGGACAAGTATTTCAAAATGGAGGAAGTATCAAATTTATGTTTAACCCATTAACATTTAGTTCTCTTTTAACTATTTCCCCTGTTGTTTTCCTAGGTCATGCTATGCCTCTATTTATCTTATTGTCTTCCATCTAATCCATTCTCCTTAGTAGGACTTCTATAGACCTCCTTGATAGATGTCTAAACCATCTAAGGTGTGATTTTGCTATCTTCTTTATGATAAGTGTTATCCCAATTTGCACTCAAATGCACACATTCCTAGTTTTATCATGTCTAATGTGACCATTTATCCATCATAACATTTTCATCTCCACTACATGTAAGTTACTATTGATGTTGACTTTTTACAACCCAACATTCATTCTCATACAAAAATGCCAATCATATAGATATGCAGTAAAATTTATCCTTAAGAATGTGTTAGGTTGAAAGGTGAAGCTGGGGAGAAATTTTACTATGTATAAATTACACATGAAAAATTTTCCCTAATTTCCTAAGCCTTAGATTCTATTAGTTTAATAATATATTATTAAATGTTAATATAAAAATTTTATATCAATAGTGTACCAATTATTTCATACAGAATCTAATTTGATGTTCGACCAAGAGTAGACTAAAATGCCATGACGTGACTTGGATCGTAATCCGCACGTGAGAAATCTCATCCCCTACGTAAGTCTCGTGATCTTTGTACTGTACTATATGTATAATTTATTCATAAAATCCATTTCAAGTCATGCAATAATAATTCCTGAATAGTTCATTTTACATATCATCTATAAAACTGTAGCTGTTATACAAAATATAGAGTTGCTCATTTACAAAAAGAACCATGAATACTAAATTATTTAAATTCAAAATAATGTTAAATCATGGAAATTAAAATATAATAAATGCTTGGTCTGGGACCCTGCCCGCATGTCACTAGAGCACTCCTAACCAAAAACCAAAACATTGCGGCTTCATGCCAATGTGAAGCTCACCCCTTATAATAATGACTACTGCTAAGGGGGCGGAAATGGAAGATCCAATAGTCCACCTAAATTTGTAAAGAGAAAGGGGAAGATGGATGAGTTTTATCATAAAACTCGGTGAGTGGGTCCTTACTCATAACTGTACATGGGACACAAAAGAAACATACATTAATAATAATAATGCAGCATTCACAAATCGTTTCTTTTTATTTTACATGGTAACTATGAAATCATGATTTGGTGGAAGAAAAAAAAGAAAAAAAACCCAATATTATTTCTCAAGGCATTACAAAGAGAACAAACTATCCATAAACTGAAGGGTGGTGCTCAGTCCTTAGCGAACATGAGCCCATAGCTGAGATTTTAATGGTCTCTGACAAACCGCATCCCTGACAGACTAATCTAAATAAGGATAATTTACCCTTGGTGGGCCTTGGTATACCAAGGTTAATAAAATAACTACCGTTAACTCACAATTATATTTTTCTCAGTAATTCTCTATCTAAAATCATACTGAAATCTGAAAAGGGGGTTCTAAACATTCTAAGTTTAACCATTCTAGTTTCTCATAAAATAAAACATAACATTTCCTCCTTAATTGAAACTAATTTTCTTCTCGTAATAAATCAAGTCCAAACCAAAGCTAAAATCATATAAAAACAATTACATATCAAATATGGTCCCATTTATTTTCTAAAACCGTAGATTTTCATGCTAAGCTTCAAAACATGTTCCCTAATCCTTGCAAAATTTCATATAATTATTAGTTCATGTCAAAGCTCAAGTATAATTTCTCTAAGCATCTCATAATGCTAGGAAAATAATTATATAATGACCAAAATAGGGTCATGAGATCAAACCCACTCATTTGGAGGTGTAGACTGCGAAGTGTCAACACCATGGGAGCTCCGAGGAGTAAAGATGGCACCAAGGTCTCCCATTGAAGCACCAAAACTCATAAGAAATCTATGGGTAGTCCTAGATTACTCTAGATCAGCACTAGAAATATTAGAAGAGCACACCCACTTGACAATAATGAGAGAAATAACAATACTCAATCCAAGAACATAGAAGAATAAAGAGGGAAGAAGCATAAACTAGATAAAACTCACCTTGAAACTTGAATGATGAATATTAGAATGAGGTTGGGAGTGAAGGAGGTAAAAGAAGAAGATATAGGGTTTGGGGGAGTGGGTTTTCAGTTTCTTCATCAAAAAATGTGAGGGGAAGGGGTATAATGGTGGAAGCTCATTAAACTAAAACCATGTCGTTTCGGTACTGTACTGTCATCGGGGTGATCGCTACAGTGAGCCTAGAAATTCCCTCACTCGCTGCAATAAGTAAAACTCATTGCAGCGAAATTGGCATAGAAAGGCTCGCTTGTTCGTTGCGGTGAGCCAAACTCGCTGCAACGAACCTCTTCCACATAATTCTGCAAAATTGGGCTACAACATGATTTTGAGATCCAGGGCCTTTTCGACTACATGGATGGATCCTAGGGAATCCTAGGGCCATATGGAACTTGTCTAAGGACACGTGTACAACAGGTACTACATAAAATCACCTAATATGACCTAACTTCGTAAAAGTTTGTTAGATTTATTAGTCAAATAGGAAAGGAGGGAGGGGGAAGGAGAGAGAGATGTATATATATACACACACTTTATTTGATAGGAAATATTAGGTTGTAAGTATGAGAGGGATTGTTATTTCTTTTCTTTCGCAGTCTTTAGGACAAGGTTGAATAGAAAAGAAGGATAAACGTTACAACCTAAAGTAGTCAATTAGTTTGTTAAAGGGATTAGCAAGTCATTAGTTAGTTACTTATACTATATATAAATGAGAGAATTGACTTATTGTAATACATTGTGAAATAATCAAATTAGTAGATTCGTTTAGAATTCTTGAAATTTGAGAATTAAATTCAAATATAGTTCTATCACCTCCTCAAAAAAAAATTTTTTTTATAAGTTGATAGGCTGCCAACATTATCATCATTATACCATACAAAAGGAGAAAAATTAACCGCAACTAGTGATGCCCCTAAGAATGAAACACACACTCTCTCTCTTAGAAGCTGAAACGCTCTCTCCTTCTGCAACTGTTCCATTGCTTTTGTGAGTCTTTTCTAAACTCTTGGGTCTACCCGATGGCTTTCGCTCTCCCTATTGTGATGCATGGTCACAAAGAATAGACCTGCGTTTGGAGGTTTGAGAGACTCATGGGCTTCTAAGGCTGTGATGGGTGTCTTGCGAGGATAGGTGTTCTCTATATATGTAGGAAACCTTCATCCCAAGTGTACTAAAAAAGGATTGTGGGAACTGTTTGCTACATATGGAGAGCTAGCTGTTGTTTATCTTTCTAAGAGGTCTAAGCGAGCTAGAGCATGTCCTTTTGCTTTCATACGTTATTATAATCACGACGAGGCTAAAGCGACATTGCTTGCATTGCACGACGCGGTCTAGGAGGGTCACCGTCTCGTTGTGACTATGGCAACCAGTCATCGTAATCGGCAACAAAGGCCTGTAAGTCTTTTGAAGCCTCAGGATATGGGTTCATTGGACCGAGTGGGGTGTCTATCCTCAATGTGCGTGGATACTCCTTTTGGAGGTGGAAGGGGTCGTGAATGATGTCCTAAAGGAAAAACTTTCTAGTTGTGTATTGCTGGACTTGGTGAAACCTTTTGAGTGTGATGACATCAGGGGAGAGATTATCAATATATGGGTTGATGGCCTCTCCAAGTGCTGCTTCTATCCGAGACTTTGGACGGAGAACGAAGATACATTCTCGAGGTTTGCATGGTTGGTGATGTTTGGTGTGCCCCTTTATGCATGGACCAACACAACCTTGAGAAGATTCGTAGAATGCTGGGGTTCTTTCGTTTGGCTTGACGACTCCACCTATTCTTGTAGATCGCTCGGTTGCATGAGTTCTTGTGGAAACTAGTAGAAAGGAGCTGATTGGAGGTTGTATTAATCTCTCCTTAGGCCCATCTTCTCACAAGGTTTGGGTGAGGGAACTTAAAGTGTGGCCAACCTCACCAGTTGCGTGGTGCAATCATAGTGTCTGTGAAAAGCTGTCTTTGATGTAGTTTGGTGACGAGGACACGGTTATGGTTGAGCCTGGTAGCCGCTGGAACCTTGGAGAAGTGGATTTGGTGCTTGTTGGTTCAGTTAAGGTGCCACTCCGTGATATGTGCAACATTCATGACAATGATGGCGCTATGGGTCTCGATGGGTGTGAACGTGTTGCTTCGCACGTGCCTCATGTGAGGAAGGGCACAAAGACATCTTGGTTTTCCTTTTCGTGTCTTGGGTCACCGATTTGTGTGAAGGCCCATGCTTGAGAATTAGGGAATGCAATGCTTCTTTGAGTCCTAAGTTGAGGCTTAACTTGTGAAAAATTTGAGCCTTCAATTGGACCTTAAAGATGAGTCCGATGAGGATTTTTGTGTTAATGAGCCCTCTTCTAATCCTAATCCTTGTGGGCCTCTTGCTATTGTTCATGCTCTCCCACTCTTTTATCGTTGATGTGGGTGAGCTTATTCACAATGAAGTTGTTGACCCTGTGAGTCGTGCCCATATATTGAACATCTTTGAGGCTCGTTCTTTTGGGGATGGTGCTCTCATGGATGATATGGGTCATGATTTTCAGGTATGTGTGGATTTATCTGAATGACTCTATGGAAGACAATTTTTTGAATGGGCTTGAGAAAAATAGGAAGAGGAAGAAACCTAAGAGCAAGACTTGTGGGGGTCTCTTCGTATCATCATGAAGGCTCTACGCACATCTCAAAAGAAGCATAATCTTGGTACGCTCGAAGCGATGGAGGATGGTTTTGAACACCCTAATGTGATGCATGAATCTCGGTCTACCTAGGAGCTTGGGAAATGCCTAGGGCTGTCTTCCACTCATGAGGACGTGATGAGACGGTGTTCTACGGGCCTTGGTTAAAACCTGGAGTTCCACTCACTGAGGGTTTTCGGTCTTTTGAATAGTTGTTGCTTGCTTTTTGGATGTTTGTGGGGCTTTTATCTTTTCACCTTCTTGACCTATCTTTCTGGTGCCTTTTGCATTGTTATTTTGTTGGTGGTGGTTATCACTGTTGATGTACTATTTTGCTTCTCTCTTTGAGAGTTAAGATATTTTAATTAAAAAAAAGGGAAAATTAACCGCGACTTATTAGAGATCTGTCCATCCAAAGGAAAAGCCAAATCAGATTCTTTTTATTGTATTTATTTTTTGTCTTCAATTAAATTTTTTTAAAAAAATTTAACGATAAATAATAAAAATATGAAATGAGAACAGAAAATTAGATGTTCTTACCTATTTTTTACAACTAATAAACAAATTAAATAGAAGAAAGAGGAGCTAGACATACTCTAGAGTAACACTATATATCCAAAAAATATATATACAAAATCTTTAAATAAAATTATGATGATTGTTGAATGAAATAAATTGATATGACCCACTGATGGAGGCTGTCACTTACCTCCTTAAATTAGAAAATTAATTTAATGCTAAATTGTATAAAAAATGTAGCAAAAGATACAACTTAAGTCATTTCTCACGGAGACGTTATTACTTAGTTAGGAAAATCGTGGTTTTGGAGAGTAAAATTAAAGCAGTTGAAATTAAAAGACAATAGCAATGATAAGAAAGGTACTAGTGCACAGTATTTCTATAATTGGAGATTAGTTATCATTAACCAAATATTAAACCCAATAATGGCTATTAGCAATAAATTATTGGCAATTCTACTAGTGATGGATCGACTTCTAGAATTTGACCAATGTAAATGACCAATAAACGAGACCTCAATTTATTTAGAAATCACATTGATTTAATAAACCAATAGCTATAACTCAATCATCAATCAGAAAATTAATTCTAATGTTCTCCCTCAAACATAAACCAATAAATATATCAATTTATGCCCAAAGGGTCTCCTTCAACAATGATTGCCAATTTAGTTATTCCAATAAAGATTATAACAATCACCACAATAATTATAGGAATAGAAACTGCAGAACATTAAGAAAACCAATGCATTTAATATAAAAAAGGAATATCAAACATCATTTCAATCCATCCGGAAACCCTTTCAGTAGTAAAGAAATCTACTCCTCCATCTATGGAGGATTGCAACAATAAAGATAAAAGAAAACTTGAAAATAATAGCAATAATCATTACCACAATCTCCTACATAAAACACTTTCACTAATGGAATCCCTAAGTGAGAGTACAATATAGAAGAAGATGGAGAGAGATGCAGAGAGAGAATAATAGCAACCTAAACTTTGCAACCAAAACTAAAGTAAAATTCTGAGTTGTTCCTATAAATACTACTTTTTAAAATGGGCCAAAATGGGACCCAAAAACAAATTAATGAATTGTTATCCCGTCATCACACTAGTGCTGTAGTGCTCTTCAGAGAGTGTGGCCTAAAATTTTGTGGTTGCTACTCTGCCGAGCGCTGCAGCGCTCACCCGAGAGTGAACTTCCACTCTTTTTCTTCCTTTTTGCTCCTTCCCAAAAATTCCCAACCATATTCTTGACACTTTGCACTTGATCCAAAGCTCATGTGCACAAAATCATGCTCAAAGAGACAAGTTAAATGTAACTGGATGTAATTTAATAATTATCCCAAAATCAGTGTAATAATCAATGATTCTATCAAAAGTACACAATGAGGAATAAATTACAATCCTCAGTATTTCTGTCAATAATCTCAATTAAACTCATGCGAAAGGTAAGGTTTAGTAGTAAAATAAATGATATAAATACCCTTTATCACCTACCAATTTATTGAAAGGTTAATAATTATGCCACATCATTCTGGATATAAAATTCTGAATAAGTTTCTGCTAGCATTTTGACATGTTGTAGGAGGTCAAAAGTAGGAAGGTGAACTAGCATTGTATCAACCAATTAATGGCATCCACTCGGCCCTTGGACAGGCGCGGATGATTGGTGTAGGGTTTCAAGTTCAACCCTTCTTTTTAGTACTGCTTTCTTTCCATCTAATGCTGTGCTTTGAAGATTCTTGTTAAAGGAAAGGGCCCCATTTATTTTTGGCATATTCTGGATACCAATAATCTTATCTATTATTCTTTTTGAATATAATTCTTCTTTCATCTCTCTAAGGACCAGTCCCTCTGAAGAATTCTCATTTCCAACTAGGTCATGCATTTATTGCCAATGCCACATTCCGCATGGCGTAGTCAGTAGTCACAAGTTAAAACATAGCGGGCCTATTGAGAAACCAACCTTTCATCATCTTCAAGGTTTCCCACTTTTTAATTTTCTCAATACAAGGAATAACAAACAATTAGAAACTTTTGTTTTTATGGCAATATTGCTTCTGTTAGAAATTGTTTATATTTCACCCTAAGATCTTGTTCTCTACAGCGAAAACTAATTTGTTGAAGAGATCCTCTTCCAACTAAGTAATGGCTTTTGTTTTTATATAGGAAATGACGAAACAGAAGATAGAAATAAAGAAGATAGACAACATTGCAGCGAGGCAGGTGGCTTTTTCTAAGAGGAGGAAAGGGCTGTTCAAGAAGGCACAGGAGCTTTCAACTCTTTGTGATGCTGAGGTTGCTCTCATAGTCTTTTCTTCCACTGGCAAGCTCTTCGAACACGCTAGCTCAAGGTTTTTTCCTCTTCTTTATAAACTCACTTTAATATTTTTCTCCCTTCTTTATCTAATATCATCTTTTGCCCTATATATATAACCAACAAATTAAAAGAACAATACTATATCTGAACATGGTAATATATATATGTTCCGTGAAGATGATCCTTAAAAGTATTTTTTTTATTTCAAACTTCTATTAAATATTTCTTTTAGGTAGACGATAGTTCAAATAAAATTCTAGCTAATCCTATAAGTGTTTTGGGTTTCGTAGTATTCATATACGATATACCGTTTCCTGCCCAAGATTCTTAAATATGTAAATGTATAAAATAATAATGTTATATACACAAATTTAGACACTAGCATAACTAGAGCTAAATTTCTTCTAAATATAGTAAAAAATTATAATTATAATTGGTTAGGTCGTAGTATTTAATTTAATGGACTTACAGAATTATATATTCCTACCCAAATCGTTTAAACTATTGTTTAAACACATTTTTTGAGTATGACCTCTCTTGGAGGTTAATAAGAGTTCTGATTGACTGGCCAAAGGCTCTAAAAATTCATGTTACTATTTTTCTAAAATAAAGATGGCTGATACATATATATATATATATTTAGTAATTGTTAACCATCGTCATTCTATAGCAACATGAGTTGACAATCTTTTTGCTGTGTTCAGTTTGCAGCAGATATTGGAAAGGCACAACAATCTGCATTCTGACCTTGACAAATCGTATCATCCATCTGTAGAACAGCAGGTAAATGGGTTTCTCAAATGAATATTAGTTATGATGTCCGAACGCACTCTTCTGTATGTGAGAGACCACAACTATGCCTAAAATATAGCACTTGCAGGATGTTATGGAAATCGATAATACTGTGCTAAAGAAATTGAATTGGTAATTGCTGATGGAAAACACACGTTTCTTGGTATTCACCACTCACTATATATGTCTTTCCTATAGTCAAATGCAACAAAAATCCAACCTCTGTAAGTATAGAAAAGGATCAAGATTAAATTTAATTACATAATGAGAATTATATATCCTTGAGATTACTTGACGGAAAAATCTGAAACCACAATTGACAATTTCATGGAACTTTTGTGTGTATCTTGGTGACATCTACAACAAGATTTGCAACGAAGTAGCAGATAGGACTCGTGAACTGAGGTACGTATATTGAACTGCTTGTACTTTGTCCGTACAATGTATATCAACCTACTATATTGTATATCCCTTAAACATTTAATTACTTTTACCTTAAATGCAGGCAGTTAAATGGCGAGGAGCTGCATGGATTGAAATTTCAAGAATTAATGAAACTTGAGGAACGACTGGTAAAGGGTTTGACCCGTGTTTTAAAAGCAAAGGTTTGTGCCCTTCTATGCTCACACTGTGTATGCATTTGATTGATTACAAGGGATCATACCATAGAGACATGTATCTTTAACTTCTTTCCTTATACTATGCACATGCTCATTGCATGTAAAGATTTGCGGTAACTGCGCATACCATGTTCTTAACGATGGAATATAGATGTATTTCAGGATGAAAGAATCGCAAATGATATCACTGGACTCAGAAAAAAGGTTCTGATTGCTAATATTGGTGTCCATTTATGCCGTTTTTTTTAGCATCAGTGAAAAATAATTGTTCGTATGATCTTATCTGGGATTCTATTTGACATGTCTGACAGGTTAAATAAGGTATTCGACAATACTTATTAAAAGTTTAATATTATATACTATTAAGTATGTGATATCGTAGAAAATACTGCATAGCCAAAAATATTGTATAAAATACTATATTATATAATGCTAATGTTATTTCTTTAAAGACTAATTAAAAACAGCTATAATTATAAGTAAAAATTAATAAATAATAAGATTATAATAAAAGATATTTTTTAATTGCATAATTGTTATTTTAACATAAATACTATTTTAATTATTAAAAATTTACTGAATGTTATATAAATATAATTTATATCAATTACTATTATTACTTATGTATTTTTAATAACTATCTTTTGTTTGAACAAAATAAAAAGAGTGAGAGAGATTTCTTATGCATCAAAATTTAATTAGATCTACTTCTTAAGATTTGATTAAGTTATTTATCACTTTAATATAGAATGAGATTTTAATGAATAAGGTAGTAAAATGCATTGCAGTCACCACATACAGACGATAAAATCATGATATATTTAGACGTAATACAGCATGTGGAACAGATTGAAGTCGTTATAACTATTCATTAGTTTTTGGCACTGCAATTAAACTATAAAATACAAAAAATAAAAATTAACTCATGATTTTATACATGAAGCTAATTTGTGATATTTAATAGAGCTTTTATTTACGTTCTGCTAAAATTTAATTTAAACTTTGCTACTATATCAAGTATTATTTTCCCAAGAGTTATAAACTTACTAAAAAATAGCTTTTATCGCTGACAGAACCTTTGCTGAGGTAAATGTAAATATTCATGCTATAAAATTGAGGGATTTATTTTTTGTGTGATAACTGTTTAGGTCAGTGCCCTTGGGCACCAAAATAACTTAACATAATCTTTTTCTCACCCACTTTTTTCTTTTTATAAAAAAAAACTTTCATTGATTAAATACTAAAGGTAATATACTGTTTACAGTTTACAACAATAGCAACAAAAAGAAAAAAACAGGAGAGCTACTTTGAAAGAATTTGCACCTTAATTAAAAACTTACCAAAATATTCTACTCAGCCACTTTTGATTTGTTAAAAGAATTTGCACCTTATAGACTTGCAGAATGGGTTAGTACATATATTAGAAGAATGAACTGGTGAACTGAGGTAATCGCATCACCCATCATGATGTGGCTGCATGTATCTCAAAAGGGCACCTCTGTTCTCTCTTCCTCATGATCCCTCCCAACCACAACCATGGTGGGAAGCTCTCCTCCGTAGCCTCTTAATAACAACAGAGATTAGGGTAATATCTGTCAGACACCCCTCTCTCGTATCTGAACATCATATGAAACAAAATCCAAAACAGAAAACAATATAATCACTGATAAAATCTCTTTTTCTCATTTTAACTAGCAATAGAGAGATCCAACACGATGTTCGGCCCACGAGCATCTTGCTTTCTTAGAGATATAGATTTTAGCTATCCTACCAAAGGATCCGAAGCATTGTTGTCATTAATACCTTGACACAAAATATGGTAAACCATTGACAAAAACCGAGTAATGAACATCCTCCATTTTGATACTTTCCACCCACCTATAATCAATGATAGGAGAGATGGAGCTATCCTCCTTCTAGAATCTTCCTTAAAAATAGAGAAATGTAACAAGAATACAATCACAATACAAGAATTAATATGGAAAACTTCAAAACCAAAGAATAATACTGTAAAAGTTTCTCCATAGAAAATTATTTGATCAACACTTTACACACTCAAAGATAAGAGTACAAAGAAAATAAGAAAATTAGACAGTGATGCAAGTTGAAATAACCACTGGCTTTCTTCTCCCTTAATAATATTGGACTTGTTTCAAGATGATTTATTTCAATCAATTCCAAGAAAAGCTAAGTGTGTTTGGGAGGGTGGCACTAGAAAATAGCTAAGTGATATCAAAATTGTTGAAGCATTTAATGGGAGTTCAAGGGAACACGTACTATGGTTGCATTAATTACATCAATCACTCTCTTTCTATCTCTTAGCACCTTTACAATGTTCAAAATCATTTTTTGTGCAGGGAATGGATCTAATGCAAGAAAACCGAAGACTGTCACAGGTGAGGGTTTTGAAATTATTGCTAATTTATCGTTTTTCTTTTTTGATTTCCATCCTCGGATCATTATAATACATGTGTTTTAGATACAAAGCCTTGCAGACGAACGAGGGCGGACGTGCAACTTGGGGTTAGTTTATGGTTTATACATCATAATGATCATGAGTTTTCATATAGAATATCCAATAGCGAAATAATTTATCTATTTTTCCTACTGAGATCAACATGTTTGGTTTATTGGTGGAGGGCCTTTAAACATCAAACGTAAATTTGATTAAAACAGAGAAAATTATACTTTTCATAGCAACATATTAAAAAGTGTAATTAATAGCGTGTTTGGATTTGCTTTTGCAGAATTGATTTTTAGTAGAGTTGGTTATGTTAGAATTGACCTTAAGGCAAAGTGATTTATATCTGGTAAACTTTAATAGAAGTAATTTTGAAAACTTTCATCTCTCATATAAATGCTAAACAACTCCAAAAGTGATTTTTTTTCACTTACTGCAGAATCGATTTTAAGAGCTACAATCGATTCTTGATTTTGGTTTGGATGGAAACCATACAAACTCAAATCAACATGGAGTCGATTCCAGGTCTAAGAATCGATTGCAGTGGCAAATCCAAACATGCTGAAACTCATTCTCTCATGAAAAAAAAGAAATGCTATTCAAACAAGCTCTCAGTATATGGTTCTTGGATACAAAAAGTTCAATTTTGTTTTCCTACTGTTATTTTGAGAAGTAAAAAAAAAAAAACGAAAAAGAAAATTTTCGTTACTTTTTAAGTTCCAAATTGACTGATTTGGAAAGCTCAACTGAATCTGTATATGAGTAGAGTAGGTGGTTGACTAGTATTATCATCACTATGAATATGAATATGAATTCTATCCAATTAAAGGTTCTTTCTTTGTTTCACAGTTTTTCTAGAAAATGTGTTCTGACTTCTGTAAAACGAGATGTCAACAAACTTTTTTTTTTTCTTTTAATCACCTGCATTATATTGAGTTACCCATGAGTTATTTTGTTGAGTGTTCTTTTCTGTTTTGCTTGATGAACGCAACTCATTTGTGATCTTTGTGTCTTCCAGGTTGCCTATCTTTAACTGAGCACAAAAAAAAGAAAAAGGGAGAATGAATAATTGTTTGGAAGACGTCTTTGTCTATCATATATCATTTGCCAAAACGATTTGAATAATATGTACTTGAATTCTGCTTATCTCAGTTTCCTTCAATAATATGATTCAAAAGAGGTACCGCACTGGTGGTGGTAGACTTCCTGTTATTTCTGTAATTGAGCTACTAGTTGTTCACTGGCCATCTATCTTTAGTTCCTCGTTTGAAATCGTATAAAGCATGGCCGAAACCATGCATAATTCGCTGCATGCAATTGATCCGTACCACGTTGAGAAAGAGCAATCACACTAATTAATTAAGCATTAAACAAATCATTAATGCAATACGAATATCCAAAAGCCGCGGCATTTCACCTAAATATACTTGTTCAAGCCGGACTGTGAACTCTAATACCACGTTAAGATTCAATAATCCCAAAGCACTGAAATCTGATTCGAAAACAAAGATTTGAAAAACTGTAACAAATTACGACGACGTTGCCAGCTGGCGAAGGACGTAAGATTAATGAAACAGCGAGTACCGTACAGTCTTTGCACAAGCAGATATTTTTTTTGCACGAGCAGATATTTTGCAGAGAACATATCTTTGTAATAATAACTTCAAAAGGACGCACCTAAGTAACCATACGTGCCAGAGAAATATATATTCAGGTGCTTCGAGTGGGAAACAAAAAATTTTATTTTATTTATTAATTGATAAATCAAATTTTTTATGATATTATTATCTTTTAATTTTTCTGTATTCTTAATATAATAATTAATAAATTAATCTTTAAATAAAATAGAACAAATACCTTCTCTTATAGTTTGGGAGAGAGTTCTTGATAATATATAATGTTCGTTCTCTTATAGTTTGGGAGAGAGTTCTTGATAATATATAATGTTCGAGAGTGCATTCTCTCAATTTGAATCCGAACATGATGCTATGTTTTAATTCTCATCTTTAATCAAATTAAAGAAAACTTAGTCATTTAAAAAAGTGATTTAATGAATGATTATAATTTAATATGACACCGTCTATCATGAAAAAAAAATTGAGAGGATCGATTTCATTACTCCAAGCTAAGCACTTCTTGGTTACCAATAGATTGCCAACATATATATATATATCACTGCCCACAAAAAAAGGAAAGCGGGGCGTGAGAAAATAGAAACGAAAAGGAGAAAAAGGAAAGGGATTCTATAATATTGTACGGACATGTGTACGTGGCCATTGCCAATCCAAGAGTCCCTCTCACACGCACAGCCGTACTTCCCCCCTTAACGCATGAAACTCTCTCACTCACTCACTGATCACAGAGTTCGATCTATTTTTACAGGATATTCATGATCTATACATACTTCTAATCCGTGTGTGTTCCTTCCATACTAGTTATCACCACCAACCCTTGTCTTGTCCCTTTTTTTTTTCTGAACAACTCCTCTTTCTCCATCAGAAACCACTCAGCTCCAGCTAGCCATCTCCCTCTTGATTATTGGGAAC
>JAVHNL010000277.1:0-100000 GCA_031216105.1 Dalbergia cultrata | reverse complement strand
TTGAAGTCACTCTTCCTTCCAGAATGAGAAGCATGTAAGAATGCAATTTATAAAAATTTAGCACCTTAGGATATTATGAATTGATCAATAATAAGGGCGACCCCGTGGCTAGAGTCTTGACTCTTGAATGGATAGATGAATGCAATCTTGCCCAAAAAAGGAAGAGACTATTTTTAGGAATTGATCAAACGATAAGATGCTAATAATGGTCTATTAAAGATTACTAAAGGAAAGTACACGTTTCTCTATATTTCCCAAGTACTGTAATATTTACAACATCAAAATATTCCTACATACAAGGATATTTCAATGCTAATGGGATACACGAAGGGATGTTTCTTGATACAATTTTTTTATATACACAACAACAGGTGAAAATATGTTATTCACATTAAAAACAATCTTGACATGATATTGCTTAACCAATGAGTTCAAAACCATAATGGAAATTCCTGAAAAACATCGATACTAGATCTAGAAGTTGCTACATTTATAAAGAACTAAAGTATTAACAAAAGATCTAGAAACTTCTACATTGAGCACCAATTCTAGGGAAGCTTTTTACAATTAGTATTGCAAGAAGTTTCTAGATAATGTAATAATTAATTACTACACTAGAGGAATCTAGATATGGAAGCTATTAGAATTATAGACAAGTTGCTAGAATTTTTAATTAGTGATACACTTAAAGAAGTGTCTAGAGAAAATAAGGAGCTAGAAGTTTCTAGTCATTGCGTAGTCATTAAAGTGACCAACCTTGAAAGTCTATAAATAAGCAAGAGGAGTATTTGTGTAGTGTGTGCATTAGTGAGTGCTTGAGTGGAGAGTTCAAAGAGTGAGAGTGAACAAGTGCTTGTACTTGTAAGAAGCAAGTTTGTGCTCAAAGTGATAGAAAACACAAGTATTAGTGTGCTCTAATATATAAAGTGTAAAATTATTCAATAAATAATAAATAGAGTTTTATTTTTATTGCCTCCTTACTCTATAATTTCATGGAAATTTATGTGCAGCTTGAGAAGGACACCCACAACATGATGCGCAAGGAACTGGCAGATAAGAGTCTTGAACTGAGGTATGCGTTGCGTGCCACAATGCTTCTACTTTGTCACTATAATAATATATATATTATTTTATTGAAACTTGATTTTTATCTTAACAGGCGGTTGAATGGGGAGGAGCTGCAAGGATTGAAAATTCAGGAGTTACAGAAACTAGAGAAACTAATAGGAAAAGCTTTGAGCCGTGTTTTAAAAGCAAAGGTTTTTGTTCCCTTCTATGCTCATTACATATTTGCGCATTTTATTAATACAGCGGGGATCATACATGACCACATATTTTTATTGGAGACACTTGCGGAGATTAATAATTTTACAGTGGAGGCTCTTAACAGATAGTCTATATTTCTATTTCAGGATGAAAGTCTTAGAAAGGATATCAGCGAGCTCAAGAAAAAGGTAATTCCATGCATATGCGAATTTTAGACTGCAAAAATATCAGCATATTCTCTCAAGTATAAATCTTATATGACCTTATCATGCGCAAAAAATAATGGTTGAACTGGTTCTCTCTTTTCATTGTTTACCTTTGACCAGCATGTTTTATATATTGTAAGCTTCCCTTTTTAGTCGTTCACCACTGATCATGTTTTAGTGGTTGAGATTGATGTATATGATTAAGTCAAGTAAAATTTGTACATCAGAGGATTTGCTATCTATCTTTACACATTATTTGTGAGACCACATAAGCAAATATCAGAGTAATGGCTGTTATATTATTTTTTTGCTTCGTTTAATCACACAATTTGAGATACTTAATATTGACTCACTTTACCTTTTGTTAAAATTTAAATTTAACCATGGATAATTGATGTAAACAAATTAACTTCTGATCATTTCTGTTGCGCAGATAAGTTTGCTCTGTGCTAACAAGGAATTATCTCAAAAACTAAAACTATTAGATAAAAATGTAAGAATAATTTACTCAGCATATAGAATCACTAGTGAGGTAAATGAGATTAATATTATATACTGCATAAGTAGAACACTTGTGGGATACTGAGTCGACATACTCTCATTTATTATTGGATATGGTGTGCAACCTAGACTAAGTGGGATCCACACCCTCTATAATAATGAATGAGAGTGTGTTAGCACAGAGTGACCTGTAAATTATATGTAGAAGACTACAAATAACATTTTTCTTACGTAAATTATAGTTTTCTATTGTCTCATTTATAACATCAATCACTCTCATTGCCTCCCTCAGTACTCAGCACTGGGGGCGGAGCGTGTTATGTTGAAGGGGACAATGGCCCCTCTTAAAAATTGAATTTTTCATATGATTATCTATATTTTTAAAATTTGGCCCCCTCTTCTAGCTTTGTTGTAAAAAAAAAAAAGGTTGTTGATATTAATAAATCTTTGTTGCTCAGCACTCTTACGATATCCAAAATTATTCTTCATGCAGGCAGTTGAACTAGCTGAAGATAACCGACGACTGAAACAGGTAACTGGTTTTAAAATTTTATGTATTGTATTAATTTTACTTATGGCCTAATCAGATCATTATATTATATGCGTTTTTAATTAGACACAAAGTCCTGCAAACGATCAAGGGCAGTCATCAAAGTCAACACTGATTCACAGCGGTCCATCAAACATTGCTCATCAAGACTCGGATAATTATGATGCTTCTCTCAGCTTGGGGTTAGTTTTCACTTTGTGACAGTCATGAATCGTGAGGTTGCATATAAGCACGCGAGTGTCTGTGCAAGAGTTAATTTGATTCTTCTCCAATTGTGATTTGAGGTCTTTGCACACATATTGAATAGCTGGAAGTTATTGGAAATCTTGTTTGTGTTTGGACTTTGGATGTTAAAAACATACGGCTATTATAAAAATCTTTTTGGGATATTTTTTTTTTCTTCCAAAAATAGTTATATCTGCGAAACTAGATGTTATAAAATTAATGCTGTGAAGAGGTCGTTTGCTTGATTATTTGTAATTTTTTTTTTTTAATGCATTGCAGGTTGGCTATGTTTAAATGAAAAGATATATCAACGGAGTTTGGAAGAAACTCAGACGTCTTATCTTTCTTTATTTGCCGAAATGACTTTAATAATGAGTTGGTGTGAAATGTCACCAAGCTAATGGTAAATGTCCTGTTATGTCCGTTGTTATTTGTTAACCATCTGAGACACTGTCATCAGGTCAACCTTATTCAAATTGTCGTACCCACGAACAAGCTTTTGTTATTATGTTTGCATGAACTATGTTGTGTAATAAATAATTTCTGTCCTAAACTTGAGGGATGGAATGGAAGTATATGTATAATACTAGTTATCTCCTGCCGAAACGAAGTTAATTAGTAATGATTTGGTAATTGAGAAATGGTTCCTATATCCTAAACTATAGGAATAGAATTATCAGCTGCTTCAAAATAGAGTACCCACTATGTATTGGATCGTATATTTTAGATGTTCTTTTTAATTTGATTTATATCGCATCTTCGTATCATATTCATGTTGTATCGGATTGGATACTAGTAACACTATTCCTGAAACATAGCCGAAATTTTTTTTTTATTTTTATTTTCTTACTGGAAATGAAATCTCATCCCGATAACAACAAAAGGTACACGGCTTTAGGGAATAGGAAACTTCTCCTTTGCACACAGGAATAAGATTAATGGTCCATGTTACAATCAAAATGGCACATAATAATAATATATATCAGACTAAACTGGATGGAAAAATATAATAAACGTTGGAAGTTTGTATTTTTTTTCTTCACTTAGTCTCTTTTTCTTTCGTCCTTTCAGGCTCTTGATATTATTGTGGACCCAAGTGCTGCAGCCGAAGAAGGAGCCTACTTGAGTATTATATACATATAATGCACAGACCCGAGTATCAGAAAGTTTCATTTTCGTTATCTCATAAGTTCGATCGGTTTTCAGATTTTCTAACGGAAAGAGAACTCAACCCTTTGTACCTCTTGCTTAATGGGCTTTTTACGCCTCGTATATGATTTCATTCTGTAACTCAAGAAAGCTGTTTATTAATCATGATGTGTGTTGTGACATCTCTAGCCCATTTTCTAGTATCAAGTATATATATTAACTACTAAAAGATGTCATTGCAATGTAAAATAAGATTTTACCTTTCAAAAGGTTGTGAATGTGTTACTAACTCTATCTAGTGACGTTAGAGGGATCATTGCAAACGCGCCTTCACAAGGACATGTAATATTGTCTGATGAATAATAATTACGTGTAAAATAAAATTGTACAACTTTCTTACAATATAGATAAAAGGATAACGAAGATAGATAAAAGGATAAAGAAGATGGTGGACTGAAGAAAATACGAAATTAAAATAGGCCCACGTCTTCTTTGTATTTTTACCTATATTATATAATAATATTATACACGTGTCATTACTCTTGTATGATATTATTTCAGATATATCTTTGAGTGAACAAGATAGGCATTTCATAAAGAAATTAATGATTGTTAAATTACAAGAGTTAGTATTCATTTTAATATATGACTTTATACTTGTAAGTCATTTTAGTTTTTAACTTTTAAAATGAGTCAAATTAATCCCGAATTCCATTTTTATTTAACATTTTGTTAATTAAATAATGATGTGTAATACTAAGTAATACCTTGACATACCATGTATTAGCTAAAGTAAAACAAAGTTTAAAATGACTTATTTTGGTGTATAAAATTACATAAAATGAGTCATTTTATGACTTAAAAAAAGATTAAAATGACTCATTTTATGTAATTTTAGACACTAAAATGAGTCATTTAATTTTAAATTTAATTCTACTAGATGATATAAAGAATGTTAAGGTATCATTTAATGATACACATCGTCATTTAATTGATGAAATGTTAAGTAAAAACAAGTTGAAGAACTAATATGACTTACATTTTATAATATCAGGGACTAATGTAACTCATTTTAAAAGTTAAAGATTAAAATAACTTATAAATATAAAATGAGAGGCTAAAATAAATATTTATTTAATTTATGACAAAAATAACATGACATTTTAAATATTTAATTTTGATATACCAATAAAATATTTTTTTAATATAATCATTCAATTCAATTTTCTGTACAACTTTTAAAGTAGTGGAATAAAAATTAAACATGTTTCGTCGTTATAGCAATACATCATTAAATGTTGTAGCCCATGAAAGTTGAATTAATATTTTCTCGTGATGAAAATGATATAAATACAATTACTCGTATTTTAGATGTTCGATTGAGTTTACATGAGTCGTGGACTAAATGTTAATATTAATTCCATTTGGCCATATTCCCATTATTATTTCGAAAAATGTCGGTCGCCTATACTTGTAATTAATTCAAGCAGCTCATATAGACATTTGGTTAACTTTAGAATTTATGTTAATGTGAAATAATTTTGTATAACCATTCAATAAAATAGAAAAATGGCAAGTAATGATTAGAAAAAAATTGCTCATAATAATAATAATCATCTACCATAATTTATCATTCCATTCAGTGCACTTAAATATGAAAAAGAAAATAACAGGATGCAAGGATAAGGGACAACGACTATGAATAATTTTACCTTTTTATTTATTTAATCTTCCAAAATTGAAGAAAAAGACAAATTTGAAAGAATTGCAGAGTAAGGAACGTGCACATATCCCCGTGGCCGTGACCAAAGAGTAAAAGGGAAAAGAAAAGAAAAGAAAGGAAAAAGGAAAGAAAAAGGAAAATTTGGGAAATCCCAAAGACAAAACGCTTCCCCAAATTCAAACACCAACAATGTGACACAACACCCCCGACATTTCTGTAATTTTGTATAGCGAGTTTCTCTCTCCGCGACTCGGTGCTACTCGCTCTCTCACTCACTGAACTCGCTCCATGACTCGGCGCAAGCGATCATCGTCATCTTCTTCCACCTCCGCCAAATCCAACAAATTCGACGTGTTCGAGTTAAACGAAGATGACGAGCGCATCGAGAAGGACTCAGCGCGCATCCTCCGCAAGTTCTCAAACCCTAGCAGGAAGCCTCACACTACTTCTCCCGTTACCAAATACCGCTTCCTCCAACACTGTATACATACTCACTTTCCTCCATTTCTTTTTCTTTTTCTCGCATTGTTTATTCGCGTTTCCGATTTTCGGTTGCATGCAGTTGCGCACGGTTCCAAAACTCCGTCGAAAAAGGTTGTCGTTGATCCGATAGTGTTATGTGAGTCCGATGATGAAGATAAATGCTCGCCGGAGAAACCTTGCGATAAGCCGTTTGAGGTTGATGACGATGATGATGATCATGGTGGTGGTGGTGGTGTTGCTGTTGGTGACGTTAGAGATGATCAAGTCACGTGTGCTAATTCGTGTTCAATTGACGTAAAGCCACAAGACACTGCTGAGAGAGTGATCCCTGGTTTTGCTGGTTTTGTGGATAGCGACATTGAATTGAAAGTAATCACTCGTGTCTATCTCCATTTTTATTGAGAATCATTGATATTTTTGCTGGTTTTTTGTGGATAACGACATTGACTTGAAAGAAATCACTCACGTTCATATTTTTTCTGGCTTTGTGGATTGCGATTTTGACTTGAAAGTAGTCACTTATGTTCATCTCCATTTTGTTGAGAAACATTTGATGTTTTCGTTCGGTGATCCTTAATTTGATCTTTTTTCAGGATCAGTCACTTGATAAGGTTTCAGAGGATGATGACGATAGTCCAATTTGTTCTTCTTCGACTTCAACTCTAAATCCTTCACAAGCTGAAGGTACTTTTCGTTACTTGCGTGACTTTTGAAGTATTCCAATGATATTAATGACGATAATCAGCATTGTGTTGTCTGGTGATTTTGTTCTGGGTTGTCTTGTACTACTTGTCTGATTTTATTATCGTGATTTCAGTTTGCTTAGAGGACAAGCTAGTGGGGCATGGTTCTACTGCATGTGATATTGTAAGTGTGTTGTTCATGTTTGTCTTATTAATTGCTTACTTGTGCTACCTGACGGGTTAATATGCGGAACATTCTATCTAAATGTCAGGTAAAGGAGGGAAAAGAGTTGACATTTGTTCTGGTTTCTTCATCTCTTTTTGCTTTAGGGGCAAACCAAATCAAGGAAAGTATGACATGTTAATTGCTAGTGACCTTAATGGTGGGAGTGGGGGAAAGAGAGACCAAGGGAGAAACAAAGAAGGCTTATGGGTGTTATAGTTGAAAAAATTAACTCTTTTCTTTTCTTGAAAGAAAAGCAATTACTCTATGGAAAGTACGTTTAGAATGATTCACTGCTGTTAATATTACATAATATTGATTACTTGTTCGCATTGACTGCTCAAAGAAAGTTATTCATTAGAACCTCTGCAGCAGAGATGTGCCTTCCAGCTCCAACTACTGGATACGTAATAGGAAAAACATTTCATTTCCTTTAGGAAAAAAATTCATTTCCTTTAGTGTCTGGGCACAGTTTCGATATGGCTTGGGTAGGACTTCACCCATAAATTTTCCGTTTTGATGTTAACTTAGCCCTATCTCCATTTTCTTCTTTCATTCTTGTAACTGCTTCCGAGGGGTAACAGCAGCTGCCAAGAGTTTGGACTACCATGACACCTTCAAAGCAGCTTCTCCAGCTAACATCAGCCGCTCACTGGCAAGTGATGGCTGATGATGACAAACAACAATAAACATGTTTGCCCCCCTCCCCCCAACCCAAATTTGAACCAGCAGCAGCTGGCAATGGCAAGCAGCATCGATGACGGACTGACAGAATGGGTCCCTATTTTTCATTTGTTTTTTCGGCTTCCCTTTTGTCAATTTTTGTTCTCAATCTGGTTGAGTAATTGAATTGAATTTTTGAGCAATATATGTATATATGAGTGATGTACTTGTACCCTAATTTTCACAAAACTTGTGTACTCTGTACCTGTATCCGTACTCCGTACCTGTCCAACATCGAACAGAGCAAATTATCATTGGATAATTTTGTGACATGTAACTTAGGATGAAGTGTAGATAGAAAATCATAGAAGTAAATGACCTGGAGCTGGAGACAGGTGTAGTGCATTAATTCTTTATTATGGAATGTTATGTAGATTGGAATTCTGAATCATGGAACTTTATTCTCCACTTATTTGATTTGGTTTCCTTAAATTTGGGTTTCCTAGTAGTAAAGATAGTGTTTGCTGAAATTATTTTGAAACCCAAGATCTGTTCGTTTTTTTCTCTTCTGATGCACTGCACAATAGGTCTGGTAATCCGGCCAACTCAGTCTCTTTGAAAAACTAGTGTGTTCGAATAACTCAAATTATTACTTTTTGTTTATTGGAAAATATTTTTATTTTAAAGTGAAACATTATGTGTTATCTTGTTCTCTGAGATGTTTGAAAAACAAGTTTTTGATATTATTATGTGTTGGTTTCGTATTTTCTAATGCTGATTAGAATTAGATATCTCTGAACTGTTGCAATTTCTTTCATGTGCAGGATGGCTTCAAAAAGGTGGTTGATGTCTGCCCTGATTTTATTCGATATGAGGATTTGTATTCCACCTGCTCTCAGTTAATGTTCTCGTGTAGCTCCCTGAAACTTGAAGGCTCTACAATCAATGGAACTGAGGGAACGTTTAAAATTGAGTGGGCAATTGAAGATATTATAAAAATTGAATCATGGTGGCTTGGAAAGGTAAGTTGCATCATTTATTTCTTCTCTCTTAATCTCTTACAAATCAATCAAGTTGTCTTCTGTCTGTAGGTTGAAACAGCCATGATCAATATTCTCCTTAAATCAAAAGATTCTAGAGAAGCTGGAAACACAAATACGAATCCAGGTGTCACTGCTTTTGAAAATATTGTTGCTAATTGATCCTTTTCTCAGTGTCACTATCGATTTGATGTACTTAATCTTCTTGCTTTTGACGCTAGGGTATTCAGTAATCAATTGTTTGGCTATTGGTTGCTAAAATAATGTGAACAGAAGAATAATCAATAAAAATGAGACAATTTTTATGGCCTTGAGAAATTACATTTTCTTTATTTTTTTAGTGAATGCTGCATTGCTTGGATTTTATGGTCTTACCTTCATGCAGTTTGTTAGCTGACTGGGGCTTAGAGAAATCTTTTCATGTCTGAAGGTTTCCATTATTAGTGGATTTAGCATCTGGTTTCAGGTATTTCAAGGATGTGATGGATACAGATGTTTCCTTGATACGAGCTTTTAGAACCGAGTTAATTTCCTTGAGGTTGGATGATATTTGTTGTCCAATTGTCTACCTAGTTTTTGTTTAGCAGTTCCATACTTTTTAAATTTAGGAATGGCTGTAGTGCTTTTTCTGTGCTTTACAATATCCTATGTACACATGGGATGCTTTGAAGCACTTTCATGTAAGGCAACTTTTACCAAAAGGTTGAAAAGCGAATAAATGAGGGCAGGGGAGGGGAAGAAGCCAGATTGACAATTAGGACTTGAGGACCATTAATTTGGATACTGTTTCACATTACACATGCAGTAAGACACTTAAAGAACCAAGAAAAGATCTGGTATATTTGGTTGAGTAAGCCAGAAAGCATGGTTTATTTAAAGAACATGTAACTGGATGGGTTTTGTGGGTGTTTGCTCCTTATGGGCGTGCTTGTTTTAGTCCTTTTTTTGGGCAAAAGTGATCTTTCTTTTACTCATCTTAACTTATACTCAAAAGCTAGGAAATAATCTGTTATTAGCTTCTAAGTAGAAGTTGATATGAGTAGCCTCTATGAAAAATGATTTTTTAGTTTGAAAAAAATGCTGAAACAAATGCATCCTTTATCTTTTTGACTTGAAAACCTGTTAATCGCAATCATGCTGGTGAAAGAATGGATATGATCTTTCTCTCATTGAATGTTTATTTTATTTGATATTTTAATTTTTAGTCAAAATCCCTTCCATATTCAGGAAAAAATAAGACATAATATTTGCTTCTTCTTCTAAGTTTCTTTGGGTTTATCATCTTGTTATAATTTAGACAGCTGTACCTTATGCAAAGCCTATCAATATTTTGCTTAACATCCATAATCTTTCCTTAAATTCATGCAGGCTTTAAGCTGTTGAAATTTGGAGTTTATGATCCATGTTGGGCCAAGACAGAACAGTCTATCAAATTATTAGAGATGAAATACGCAAATTTATGGAGTACTATTTTTGAGTAAGATTTTATTTGTTAACACACGGTGTAAAGTAAATTCTTTATTAAGTGCAAATGTGCAATGATGTTTGCTTACCCTAATTATATATTGTTCTGGCTAGAAGAAATTATACAAATTGTCTTTCTTATGACCAATCAAAGGGAACTAAAAGAAAGTCTAAAAGTGTTTCTACTTCATACTCTGCCTAAATATAGTGATGATTCTATGGGACAGTCATTTTGAATCAGGTGGATATCATGTATGTCTATATCATTTGATATTCAGTTTTAATTTCTCATAACATCAAGTTTTGAATTTTCCTCATGGTGGGAAGGATTCTGTTTTAAGTTTTGCTTGTTTATATTTGTGCTCGGAGAATGTTGTGTCTGCACTTTTCTTCCAATAATTGTAACTTTTTCTTTAGACTTTAATACACAAAAAGGCTGATCAATTTTGTAAAGTGTTAGTAAGTATTATATTTTGTTTCCATGTAGCATTGATACATATAACGATGAAAATATCTCGATGGGGCTAGACAGCTTTTTCTCTCAGAAGCATTATTTTCCTATGTAAGTCAAACAAACATCTATACTTCCATCGTAAGATTTCTGTTGAAATGGCTGGCATTTAGACAAGCAGGTTTTGGGGGACAAGATTAGATGTCTAGCGTCTCTACTTGGTGTAAGGCATTTAATCTTTTTAGAGGGATTTCCATCTTTATTATGCTAAGAGATTGGAAAGCTCTGACCTTTTAATGTCGTCTTGTCTCTCTTTTTTTTTTGGGGGCAATGGTTATTGCGATGGTATAATTATTGATAAGAAATGACTTGTTAATGTAATATCATGTGCTGCAGTTTTTATGAGGCTTTTGATGAGGTTATTTTTCCAAAGGGGGAACCTGATGCTGTTTCAATTAGTAAGAGAGATGTCGAGCTTTTACAGCCAGAAACATTCATTAATGATACTATCATTGACTTTTATATCAAGTAAGCACAATAGGAGAAATTATAGCTTGTTGATGAATTCTCATGAGGATGCAATATTTACTTCTATTATTCCCCCTCTCTCACATACATACATCATGTGTTCTTATGATATCATCATTATCACTCCTCTTTATCCTTTAGATTGAAAGATATTGATTTGAACATCTTATCATTGGCAGTAATTCTCCCCAAATCGCTTTTTTCATATGTGTTTTTCCAAATATGATAGTCCCCTAAAGGTTTAACTATTGTCTCTTTCTTTGAGGCTACGAATGACCTTACATGCTAAATTTGGCGTATTTATAGGTATTTGAAAAGTAAAATCCCACCTGATGAACAAAGCAGGTTTCACTTTTTTAATAGCTTCTTCTTTCGGAAGCTTGCTGATTTAGACAAAGATCCATCAAGTGCTTACGATGGTAAAACAGCATTTCAACGTGTACGCAAATGGACAAGAAAAGTGAACCTTTTTGAAAAGGATTATATCATTATTCCTGTAAACTATAGGTGAGAGACTTACAGAAGTATCTTGTTTGCCCTTATGGAATTTGCTACATCTTAAGAAGAATTATTAATGTGTCTTGATGACAGTCTTCACTGGAGTTTGATTGTCATTTGTCATCCTGGTGAAGTGATAAGCTTCAAAGGCAAGATATCTTACCTTTGAGTTGTTGTCCCTTGCTTTATCTGGATATTATTGATTTTAGTTGACTTTCTTGTAGATGAAGATATAGAAGAATCATCCAAAGTACCATGCATCTTGCACATGGATTCCCTGAAAGGAAGTCATAAAGGTCTCAAGAATGTTTTCCAAAGGTAGTTTGCTGATAGCTGAGATGGACATATACTTCTGTTTTCTGATTTCAGGTCTGTTGTTTTAGGAATTTTGATAGCCACTGCAGAAATTGTATAGATTTAATGGAAAAGAAAAAATTGTTCAGTGGATCTTATCTGCTTTCTGTGATTGCGCACTGACTCTGACAATGTTTCTTCTATATTTGGTGAAATGGTAGTTATCTTGGTGAAGAATGGAAAGAGAGGCACAGTAATGTGGAAGATGAAGTTTTCTCAAAATTTTTACATATGCGATTTGTCTCACTAGAGGTATTCTCTCTCCCTGTCAATATATGGAATATAATGCAACTCTTTTTTAACTTCTTTTTTTTTGTTCAATTTTATTTCAGCTGCCTCAGCAGGAAAACTTCTATGACTGTGGTCTCTTTCTGCTCCATTACGTGGAACGTTTTCTGATAGAAGCTCCCATCAACTTTAACCCATTCAAGATAACCAAGTTTTCAGACTTTGTGAGTTACTTCCTAATGCATTAGTAATTTGCTATATCTTTATACTCATTTTATTTGTATCTTGCATTCACAATCTGATGGTCTGGCTGATTGCACCAAGTGCTATTCTGCATGGTTTGGACATGTTGACTTGTAGTCGCTTAAATGTATTGTTTCCATTTTCAGTTGAAGAGTAACTGGTTCCCTCCGCTAGAGGCGTCTCTGAAACGGTCTCATATCCAGAACTTAATTTATGATATCTTTGATGATAACTCTCTGCAAGCACCCTCTGCTGATTGCCTTGACAAAGGTCCTCTCTCTGAATTACCTGGCATTGTTGAGCATAAAGGAGAAGCAGGTTCCCTAAACAGGGGCTGTTATCCAGAAGTGGGGCATGGGAGAAATCCTTCAAGTTCCAGTTCTGAACAGGAGACTGATATTCAGTTCCCAGAAGTTTCCCCTGTAAGAGTTCCATCATGCTTGAGAAAACCTGGACTTGTTTCCAAGGACTTGCAAATTGCTGTAAATTCATATTCTCCTAATTGTCCGCAGATGTCAGCTTGCTGTCATGGGAGATTCATGTCTCCAATAGAGGTAAGTGAATTTTAATGATTGAATTGATTGGTTCGATTTTCATATGCCAACTCTGTTGGCATGCCTTTTGTGAGAATATATGGGATCTAGGTCTTGCTCCACTCTTTCCATATGTATTTAATCTATGAAAAAATGATGGGAATAATTGAGAAATTTAACTGCCTCTGCCACCTGCAAGTGTCTTTTGTGTTGCCTATTGGTAGAAATAATTTGTCCTAGGAAAAAAAATTGCCTTTTGTACTGCCAAGCCTTTAAATTTCCATTTGGAATTGCATTTGGTACCACATTTGTATGTTGATTAAAAGGTTTAAATCATTTATTTTGGTGTCTGTTATATTGTAATAATTTCTACACTGGAAATTTTTTAATCATGTTATTCATATAAAGAATCAGTAGTGATTTTCAAAACCGGCTGGCCTAGGCACCAGTGGATTATTTGGGCCAACAACCCCCCTTAAAACTGGAGAAATAAAATGAATAAATTAGTGATATGGATTCCAAAAGTCTGCTTAGAGTTGATAACGGGAAAATCAATTAGTAGCAACTTGTAGTGATGAACCTTTTCTCAATTATGTTTGGAGGCAAATTAAAGATTGTCGTCGAATCTCTTGCCTCAACACAGGAAACTGAGGAGCCTGGTGAGGAAACTGCTTCATTGGAGATAGAAGATTCTCAAGTTGCCATATTGACATCTGATCTCCCATCTTCATCATATATCAGCAATGATCATAGATTATCAGAAATACCACTGCAGGGGTTGTGTGTAAATCTGTTGGAAGCTGTTGGGGGTCATTCATATTCAAGAACATCTAGTGCTTACTGTAACACATTGGGGACAGGAGCACATGAAGACCTGCCTCTCAAGAAAACTGAAATGTCTGACATTCCAGACAAGACGGATGCGCTCGAGTATTTATCAACCTCTGGTGAGGCATTTGCAGACTCTATTGTTCAGGATTCTCAAGAGGCAAATGATGGGAATGATGTTAGTGAGAGTGTGAAATCTCATTCCTTATTCCGGGGAGTTATGAATTCAGTAACCCATCATCAAATATTTGATTTAGAGCAGGACACGAGCCTTGGAGATGATACTTTAGGCAGCAAGAAAGAGTTACGAGCATCTGAACCTGGTGAACGAGATGCCAAAAGGCCCAAGCTTATGAATGCAGGTAGAAGTCAACCACGACGATTCACAAGAAGCATGTCAAAAAAAGAATGTTTGTTGTCCTGCGAATAGTGGTAGCAGCATCAGGATGATTGTGGCCAAATTTATGTTCATAGTTGAAATCAGTAACCCCGAACCAAAGACCTTTTTTTTGAAGAGAAATATGGGGGAGAGATTTTGTCGTATCAAACTGTGGCCCTATAATTGCAAATTTATTTCCATGAACCCCCTCGGTGGTGCTAATAGGAACTTCAGCAGCCACTCAGAAACTGTGTAAATATGACTAGTATATTCTATGTGAATATGGGTCTCCCCTGAATCATGGTAGAATAATGATAGGAGGGTTTTAACTTTTTAGCGGGCAGGCTCAATGCAGATTAGTAGATTTTGGATATCAGTAGTTTAGGGGTAAAAGAAAGATACAGTTTCAGTCTCCCCTTGGTAGATTGTTATTATTTTGTTTATCAAATCTTATGTTGATTAGATAGAGTCTATGGTTAATGTTAATTAGGGGAATGAATGGAAAGCATTTTTCTGACATCATCTTTCCGCCAAATCATGGGAACCTTGTAAACAATCATGTTTTATAAATGTGCTGTCTAGAGAAGTTTGTCGTGCATAAAGTGTGCGGATCTCACAGAAAAATTAGGGTTAAATTTTACACTCAACTAGAAAAAAATTTGGATATATTATGTAAATATCATCCCTGGTTTCTAGTTTGAAACCGCTAAATTGTAATTTTTCAAAAAAATTAAGAAAACATAGAAAGTGTCGGATTTATTTTTTACTATCAAATCTATTAAAAAAAAGAGACTGAAATAAATCAAAAAAATGAATGATGGTAATTATTATCAACAAAAATATAGCAAGTGAAAATCCAATTTTGCTATTTGAATATTCAATATTTTTAAACACCTAAATATTTTACTCATAAGATATATGAATTTTACTACTTATTTTTTCTCCTAACTTATTTTCTCTATCACTCTTTTCACTCTCATATGGGTCCACGTGGATATTTACAGCCTTGAAATATAATTACCCATAAAAATGAAAAGAACTAAAATGTCCCAGCTGAATGTCTTCTTAGTATCGACCAGAAGTTGGGCGTAAGAGGCACCGTGCGACTGTGATTGGAATACATAAAAAGGAAATATTAGAGTTTAGAGGGACGATACCTTACAATTGGAGTTTGTTAGTTCGTGTTGTGGGGAGAGAGAGATGGAGGATGTGGAGAAAGTGAAGGCAGAGGCGCTGCAGATATTGGGAGTGTTCGAGGTTGTCCCAAAGCTTGTCGTTTTCGATCTCGATTACACACTCTGGCCTTTCTATTGGTACCCCTTTTCTTGTCTTTCTTCTTCTCTTATGTTCATATTTCTTATTGTATCCTAAGTAACCCCATGACCCAATTTATACTTTGCAAAATGAACTCAATAGAAAAAAGATTGTTAATTTTTCACATCAATATATTTTGTTGATTGGTGTGTCAAATTTCATTCAGTGAGTGCCGGTCCAAGCGCGAAATGCCTTCTCTGTATCCCCATGCCACAGGCATCTTGCATGCCCTCAAGGACAAAGGCATTGATGTTGCCATTGCTTCAAGATCCCCAACTGCTGATATTGCAAAGACTTTCCTTAACAAATTGAACATCAACTCTATGTTTGTTGCCCAGGTCTCTTCTTCGGCCATATAGAGTTAGAAAAGTATTGTCTGAATCGCTGTTATTTTCTTTATTGATGACTTATTTATGTGTTGACCAAATTCTTCTTTTTGATTGTTCAGGAGATATTTTCTAGTTGGACGCACAAAACAGATCATTTTCAGAGAATTCATTCAAGGACTGGGGTCCCCTTCAACTCTATGCTCTTTTTTGATGATGAGAACAGGAACATCCAAGCGGTAATCAATCAAATTCTTCTTTTTGTGTATGTAATGAAGTTTCTTTAGTCCTCTTGTCAACATTATTAGTTTTGGAATTTCCAACTGAAGGGTATGATTGGATCATAGGTCTCCAAAATGGGGGTAACAAGCATGTTGGTTGGGAATGGGGTCAACCTTGGAGCATTGAGAGAAGGCCTTACGAGATTTACTCAAAACTGGAATGCATTACAGAAGAACAAGCAGAGATGGCTCACCAAGTACTCTCAGAAGGCAGATACTTCCAACAATGGTGCATGAAATTGAATTATCCGATTGAACTTTCTGTGTGTGGATTTTATTTAGGACCTAAATTTCTCATGAATTCATGCAGATATGTTGTATCAATCACTCCCCAAACTATAAAAGAAAGAGAATCTTAATAGGAAAATTAAATGTGGGTTTTAGCATCACAACAGAATTCTGGATGGTAAAGTTCGTTGAAAAGTTTAATGATCTAATTCGCCCTCATCTTTCTCTGTCATTTACTCAGTTTCCTTTTTCAGTAAAATTATAGCCACCCAAATCTACGACTTTGGTACTTCAGAAAATAATGCAACTTACGCATAAATTCTCCAAAAACAAGGTGAATAATTATTCAACAGAAAGAATCAGAAACATTGTCTTACAAGTTACAACAGATACATTTGACCACTCTCTGAAACAACTGGAATGCTTTTCCAGATATGTATTTCCAAACAATTCTGAAAGCAACATGTGGCAATCACTGAAACTACAGAAAACATGGGCGATGCACGTGTTTTATCATTGTTTTATCTTCCACTCCTATGTCTGTTTTGCTGGCGCAGATACAAGATGTCTGAAGTTTTCAGCTTGCTTGTAAAATGACCAACACCTGCATGTTCCAGAGAATTTCTTAGTTGACTTATTAGTTAAAACATCAATCATTCCCAGTCATGTTATGAACTAATCTTCTCTTTACCAAAATAACATTCTTCTAAATAAGGAAAACCCGTTCTGGGAATATGGGTGCTTGAAGCATTCACGTAGGAAATTCACTTAATCATGCTTTGAATGTTAAATTTCATGGCCTAGGGCCAGGATCCATCTTCCCTATGTGGTTAGCCCACGGTTACTTAGGAAGTAGCTCTTTTACTCTAGACAAGATACCGCGTAAAAGGGGTTTTTGTTAAAAGTACAATATGATATGCAGTTCAGTAAAAGCATTACACTAACTAGTAAGCTTCAGCCTTCATACATCATAGCTTCTTGACTACCTCTATTTTCAACTTGTCTTGATACGCATGATTCGTCAAAAGCTGGGTTTGAAGATTAGATGTGCATTTGCTTTGCATTTTTCAATTTTTCTTTCACAAAAACTGAAAATTGAAAAATGCAAAACAAACGCACCCCTGGATCTTTTTCCTACTTTCTTTTTTGAATTTGCCTACATATGTACTTAAAGTCAGCAAACACCTAAACATGAAAAAGCTAAAGGAACTTATTTCTGGACTAGTATACCTTGTGGCATCATGTCTTCAGCAAGAAAATAAATTTCTTCTTCTGGTCTACGTACGTAAACTGTTAACCTCTCTCAGTGGCGATCGTCCATCTAAATTTTCATCAAGTGTTTTAATTGTGGGAAGATACAGAAAACCATTTGCCCTATCTCTAGCAGAATCATGTGGCTTGTCACAAACTACTGAATCCATTGCTGTTACATTTTCATCTATAGAAGTGTTGAATATATTCCCCAGCTTCTCCATCAATTGTATGTCCTCACTAGACAACTCTCCAATCCTATCACAGATGTCTTCAATAAGAACCAACATATCTTCCCTCTCTGCTGTTAATTTCACGATGTCTTGGAGCAAATTTTCTTTCTCAAACTTGAGCTCTGTTATTATGCCTTCCATGGACTGCTGTTTATCTGTCAATTTTTCAGCTTCCAACTTCATGGCTTCCAACGATGCTTGAAGTTGCTTTGCTTCTTGCTTTGAATGGAAGAATGATTGTTCGGTGTGCGCAAAATTTTCAAGCAAATTGTTAATTTCCGATTCAGATTTTGCTATTCTCATGTTCTTCTCTTCGATTTCCAATTTTGTCAGGCATTCTGCTTTCTTTAAGGCCTCATTAAGCACAATAACCTCAACCCACTTTTCCACTTGTTTTGAGAAAGCAAAACACAGTGCACCTAACAAATCTTGCTCCATTGCCGTAGCTAGCTCCTGAAAGTGTCTTATAGTTTGATCTTTGTCGTCTTTAATCTTCATAAGCATCTCTTTCTCTCGCTCTAGAGCTTTTTCTGCATCCAATCTTGCACGAATTGCATCTTCTATTTCTTTTCTCATTGACTCTTGCTTCAAGCAGGAGATGGCTATATCTTTTTTAAGATCTTTAATGCAAAAATCCTTCTCCTCTGCAGTTTGGACAATTTTGTTTTTCTCTTGCTTACATCTTTCTGCTTCCTCCATTTGCTCTGCATTGTGCATTTCCAATAAAGCTATCTGCTGTTGAAGGTCTTCAGTTTTCCTCTCCTGATCCTTGACAATGCGGAGAAGGTTTTCATTTTCATGCTTAAGGACCTGTTCATTCTCAATTTGTGATAAAAGGGAAGCTTCCATCTTTTTACAAGTTCCCTGAATTTCTCTATAGGAAACATTGAGGTTTTCAGCAGTAGACTTCCAATTCTGTAATCCGCAACCTAATTGAGAGAGTTCATCATTTTTGTTGGCTATTTCAAGTCTTAGCCTTTCTAGAGCCTCAGATGCAACGCTTTTTTCATATTTTAGAGCATTTTCCATCTGCAAGAGTTGCCCTTTCAAAACAAGTTGACCTTCAGATGATTCCTTAAGCATTTTCTTCTGCTGTTCAAGCTCTTCCTCCAACATACAACATTGCTGTGCCATATCTTTTAGAGAATTGTCTTTCACTCTCAGTTTCTCTGTAGAAAGATAAACCATATCTTCATTCTCTTTGATACGAACTGCTTTATCAGTTTCTGCACTAACTGATTTCGAGTAAGCCTCTGCAAGTTCTGATTTAAAGATCAGAAGTCCCATATGATTCTCTTCAATTGCACAATAACATTTTTCCAGTTCCATTTGAAGCTCCCTTATTTCTTGTTCTTTGTTGATCAATGTAGACTTGCAAGTACTAACATCTGCTTCCATCTTTTCCACTTGACAACCCCATTGGGATTCTTTAGACCTGAGAACTGAGGAACAGTTTCTATGTTCCTCTTCCAACTTTTTAAGCTTGTTGCGGAGCTTTGGTACCAAAGAATTTGGGCCAGCATTATGGATTTGAGCCTCCCTGAGCTCTTTAAGTAGATCTCCCAATTCCTGATTATCTTGTTCAAGGCGAACAATGTTACGTTCCAGTTCTCTCACCAGTGTCTCTTTCTCACCTAACGAGATTCTGAGCTGTGCTATCTCTTCATTTCTCAGAATGCTCAATTGTTGTATCTCTGACTTTTTCTCTTCACACTGGGTATAAACATCTTCAAAGCAAGATTTGAATTCAGAAATTTCAGCCTCCAGGCATTTCCTTTTGCTTTCTTCATGAGCTAATGCATGGTTGCACATCTCTAAACGGGATTGAAGCCCCTCCGCAGTTCTTGTTTGAGAATCCAAACTAATCTGCAAGGAAGACACCTCACCAAGCAGTGCAGATCTCTCCTTCTCCCACTCCTCCTTGCTCGATTGGAACTGAACTTGAAGCCTCTCGTGCGCTTCTTCGAGATGCTTAAACTGCTCATTTCTCCACTTAATTTTGTCATGCACACTCATATTCTCTTCCTCCAATTGCACTATCACATCATCTCTCCTTCTCAGCATTCTAGCTTCCTGCGCCTTCGCCTCTGCCTCCAAGTACTTCTTCTCCATTGCCGAAAGAAGCGCCTTGAGGCCTGAAATTTCCTTGCTGCTGTCACAAACATTCCGCTCCAGAAAAGTGCTTCTAGCTGTCAGTTCATCCAAATCCAAGGCCAGCTTCCTGTTATTTTCTTCCAATTGAACTAATCTCTCAGCACAATTTGCTTGGATCTTGTTATTCTCCGAACTCAAATGTGCAATGTGCATTTCTTTCTCATGCAGGCTAGACTTGAGATCTTCATGAATCTTCTTCAGATCACATATCTCCTCAGACTTAAGAATGAGTTCGCGGGCCTGCTTCTCAGCCTGCCGCCTAGCTTCTTGAGATTTGCGAAACTCCTCGCCGCAGTCTTTCTTCAAGCTCTCAACGAGTTGTGTTTTGACTCGGGATTCTTCCTTAAGCTTCTGCAACTCTTGTTTGACATCATCTAACTCTCTGTGGACAGTGAGGGTATCCATATTCTTCCCTCGAACACAGGTTTCGTCCCTGATACATACATTATTAACATTTAAACACTAGGAATATCACTATCACTATCGCTATCACTATTCAACATCATGTGCAACAGGATGATCGAATGGTATGCATAAGTTCTGAAGCAGTTATTATTATAAAAGCATTTACGCGCATACCGGTAAATGTAACAGATAGATAGAGACACAAAAAAATCAAAGTGCAACCGCACTTCAAAATCAACCGCAAGATGGGATTTGCGCAATCAATCATCATAAGATCATAATCTCGGTATGCTGAAGACCCGAATTCGTTATTGATGGAATTCGCGACGATGTAAATTATTAATGCTCAAAATATTAAAGAGGAAAAAATAAAATGCAATGTGGAAAGTGAGGTATGGATTAGATTCAGGAGGTTAACTTACGTTTAGCTTAGCTTTGGGTACGATACGATGCGAAGGAATGTTGAATTGAATGGAACTCGGTCAATTAATCAGTGAACTGTAGCTGAAGCTGATCTCTCTCTCTCTCTGTGGAAACATTCATTGAATTGAATGGATGGATCTCTGAGACTGAGAGAGCGGCAAACGTCATCGTGCCGTGTTTTGAAATTTTGAATTTCGTTCCCCATTCTCGAGGCAGCCAACTCATTTTACTTTTTCGGATCCTCCTTAGCTTTTATTATTATTATTATTATTTAAACATAATAAAAAATACTTCTTTTTGTCAACACACTAACAATTTTTCTGTTTTTATCTGAAAGAAACAATATCCTTTGCTGATACCATAGATGAATTGGGCTTTGGGTTTCTTTTGGTTCGGGACCAATATAACTGAGGTTTTTTGTTTTTTACTTTTTTTGGGAATTAATTTTTCACAAAACACTCATTTTAATTCCTTTAAAAATTCGAGCCGAATAAATTAGTCTCTTGTAAAAGAAAAATCCCAAATTAATTGCTGGATAATTGAATCGTCGACAAATTTATCTTTAAAAAGTAAAACTCTCAAATTAATCTATGTAAAATTTCGAGTCGAACAAATTCGTCCCTTTAAAATTGAATAATCAACAAAGTTAGTCCATATGATAAGTTGGGCTCAATGACTAATTTGTCTGACAGTTTACTTTTGTAGGGATCAATTTGGGAGTTTTTTTTATAGAGACTAATTTGTCTAACTTGAAAATTTATATAGACTAAATTAGGGGGTTTTGTATTAAATTTTTAGTGTTTACTTTAGACTTTAGCTCATCTTCAAAGAAGTAATGTAATGATCAAACCTATCGAATCTATAAGTTTACGGTTTTTTATTTTTTGTATCTCTACAAATCATATTAACACATTTTGAGTTTCATATACATAGTTATATTAATATGTATACATAATCAATAGTCAATTAAAGAAAATGAAAAAAGAATCCAAAAAATCTAAAATACGGACAAATAGAAATAATATATACAATCGTTAGAAAAATAAAAAACACCTTCTTTTCTTTGTAATCGAGCTCGAAGACAACTAACAAGATAAAGAGAAATGATTAATGATACGAAGCGAACCGATTCAAATATGTTTACAAAAGATAATAATTGTTCAATTGCAATCGTTACTTTTAAAAAGTGTGGCTAAAGCATTTAAAAATGTAATGAATGACTTTAACCACACTTTATAGACGTGGCTAAAATCTTTATGTGTAGTACACCACACCATATTTCAATTGGTGTACCATAGACAAAACCTCTAACAGCCTATTTGCTTAGCCCTTCTTTTCCTGTGTGGCAGGTAGTAGTGGGTTGGAAAAAAATGAAGTCATTTGTTTTGCTTTTTTACTTTTAGAAGAAATGTCTCACTTTGAAAATAATGGATTCCAATGAAATTAACAAAAAACAAACTAGGAATCTGTTTGCTTTCTTTAACTTGATTTTAGTTTTCGATTTTGTGAAGAAAAAGCGGCGAAATTTGTGGTTTTCAGTTTTTCCTTCATAAAAACTGGAAACTGAAAACTGAAAACTATTTTTAGCAAAACAAACAGACCCTAGGTTTTTCTTTTTAATCTCACATCAATTCATCTAAACTAATATTTTTAATATACTTTCTGAACATAAATCAATTCTTTTAACATCAATTATTTTAAAAATAATTTTACTAAAATTTAAATTAAACGAACCCTAAAAAATTGTAGTCCATTGTCCATATGTAATGGATTTGATGGGAAGCAAAGTTCCTAAAAATAGGGAATAAGCACATTCTCTCCTCTTTCTTGGGTCGACACCCATTATCCGAGGTGGAATGCACTTGAATGGAAAAAAAGATATCAAGGTATTAGATATGAGCATGTAATGTTTTTGTATTTTTTTTTTTAAATGCCGGTCACTCACTAACTCACATTAGGGAGGGGGTGGTTATGAGGACTATGCCTCTATGCGAGTCGAACTCACATGCCCTCAATTTTGCAGCTTCTCAAAGGTAATTGATTGCCACTTGACCACAAGCCTCGGCCACATGATGTAATGCTTCTAAACATTTTTTTTGTTGTGGTATGACCATGTAATCCTTGTAAAGATTTGGGCCTCACCCTCGTCTTATAGCCCAAAAAAAAAAAACTTGTAAACATAATCTTATGATTTGAATATGATAATATAACACAACAAAAAAATAATATGATAATATATTTTTTAAGGTGAATATAAGGTGTCAATAGCTAGAAACAGTAACTAATATTCTCGGGGTGTAGAGTTCATATATATGAGTTTTGCCTTTGGCCATGGGAACATCTTCATATATATTGCCACAAATCGAACCTTTGATAATATAATATTTTATCATTGGCTAAAAATGCTTCAAATTTTGATTTAGTTTGTCATTAAATTAATATTTTTAATAGTATGACTTTTTAAGTATTGAATTTGAACGTCACTCATGTTGAGTAATTAATTTCTCTCATCTTCAACTTATAACTCTTACTCTCATCAAGTTTACTATTATTCATCGACCACTACTTGTTCGCCACTCGTTGGTCGCTACTAGCCCACCATTGCTTGCCATCTTGCTCCATTATGCAAACAAAGTATTGCATAAGTATTTATAGGTCATTCATCAGTAAAGGGAACTTGAGAATTGAACCTAAGTCATAACTGTCCATGAACGGAAAGTTAACCAAATGAGCTAATCCCTATTGGTGAAAAAAAATACAATATTATGAACTAGTTCGACTTGAAAGATATAGCGACAAGAATTATTATGATTGATAATTCATTGAAATTATCATGATACACAGGCGATGTAAAATAGCATTCAATGAGTTAAACACATCTTACTTATGAGACAATATATAGAATTTTGTATGAATTTTGGTTACACTATAGCATATTATAATTAATTTAATCACAGAAGCCGATGTGATGTGGTAAGCGTAATCTATTTCCTTAACCAATGTCAAGGATTTGATCTTTATTTTGGAGATAGAGCAACTAATAATGAGAAGAGATTAGTCAATGTTTCTAAGGGTAGATGCTTGGGGAACAAATGAAAATAGAATGACTGGCCCAAGATCTTGGTCGCTTAAGCTTCCTCGACTAACTATATTTAAATAAAAATATTTAAAAATAAAAATCAATAATTTATTTTCTGTTTAGTTACTTTGAAGATTGTTATAGTTTTATTCAATTTTTAATTAGATATCTATAGTTTAAAAATTTATAATCAAGTCCTTATACTATACAAATTTTTTCAATTAGTCCTCATAGTTTAATAATTTGTAATAAAGTCCCTATTCATTGTAAACATTTTGAATTGTCTCTATATTGTGCAAAAATTTTCTATCAACTCCCTAAAAGTTAGGTGCGTTGAGGGACTTGATTAGTAACTTTTGCACACACTAACACTTGATTGAAAACTTTTGTATAACATATGGATTTTGTTGGAAGTTTTTAAATTATAAGGACTTGATTAAAATTTTCTGTACATTATAGGCATATGTTTACAATTTTTAAAACTATAGAAACCTAACTGAAATTTGAATTATTTTCTTCGAAAAACAAATTGCAAATAAACAATTGACAAAACCCCCAATTTAGCCCCTCTAAACTTTCAAGTCAGATAAATTGATCCCTGTAAAAATATTCATGACTCGACTAGGGAACATGACCAACACATGAGGAATCTCATCCCTACGTAAGTCCCATGACCTCTAAGTCTTTCAATATGCATATAATAATAATAAATTCATTTTCAAAGCATTATAAAAACATTTATGATATAAATCTCTAACTCTTTAAAATCAAATTCCAAATAAATAATTTCAAATCAGAACTCAAACTCGGTGTATGTAATACAAAATATAATAAGTTGCTCTATACAAAATAACCATGAGAAATATAATCATGTAAATACAAAATAATCATAATAACAATGCAAATCTATCCCTATGACCATGGACTTACCCGCAATGTACACTGAAACACTCTATCTCTAAATAAAAAGCAAAAGATATTTCACTTTGGAGTGAAGCTTGTAACACCCTCCTAACTACCAGGTATTACTCGAGCATTAACATTGTAATTAGAAGAGTATCACTTCCTTTCCATAATATCCACTAGTCGCATGAAATGAAAATAAGGTAAATCAAACTCTGGAGTCGTAAAGAAAACTACTACAAAATGTACATATGTTATTACTTCACATACAACTTTCCTTAATACATACCATACTTGAGGTTAAGTCACTTCACTTATAATACAACTCAGGGACTCCTATCAAAAGACCTACCAAGCCTGCTCAAATATCAAGGTCCAACAAAAATCATATATACACATAAATGGACCTAAGACATCTAACAACAATCAGTCTACAAGCTGGTAAGTTCCTGACACTATACTACACTATATACAAGTCAAAAGCCCTCGTAGGTCTCATGTCCTCCTATGCGAAACCGTTGGCCATCGGTATGATGGCCTCTCCTCCGCTAGAGGCATCAAGACCCTCTGGTGGGTCCGAATCGGAGGACGAGGATGAGGAGGGAGCATCCTCTGGGGGAGGTACTAGTGGTGCTAGAGGAATATCAAATATAACTGGGTGCGCCATATGGAGAGGCACACCGTCGTAGGGAAAAGCTGGATCGAAATCAGCGGTGAAGACGGATGCACTAAAGGAACGGCCAAAGAACACATATGCACAGATCTGGGAATAAGCTGCTGCATAAAGAGAGTTGAGTATCGGATCATAATGCCACACCCACTATGGCGAATCAAGGAAGAATACTAGTGACGACATTTGTAGAGTCTGAGCACAATACAACATATACACAAATAGGGGTGAGAATATTATAAAATTCTCAGTAGGGTAATCTCTTACATATGGATAGAATATAATCAGTAATTGCATTCATAAAAAAAAAAAAACATCATGCTAGATCACATATACCAATATTAGTATACATGTGTCAAGGAAAATTAAATGCAAACTGGTAGTAATTGTATGTGTTTCTCTTATATCACATAGATTTCAACGTAGTGCAGTTGTTCTTTTTATTAACATAGGGAAGGCTTAGTTTCACATCAAGTAATCTCTATAGTGGACAACTCCACCAAAGACCATAGACTGCTAGGACATGAGCTCATTCCTATTCGTGATTATCAGACTTCATTTTTTTTTTCCAATTCCGAATCACACACAGTGCTATCTCCTAGTCGATACATCTACTGACTCATAAAATTTCCTGAGAAGTTCTTATTTTTGCCTTCCCACTTTATCTCACATAAGCCTTGTTTCTATTTTCCCCATCTGTTAAAACATGCACCATAAAATTTCACGTATTCCCTTTTATCATATAATCGTGCCATGGACTCCTCTGTTTTCAAGTTAGGTTCATATCACATATATAGGCATTTAGTTTTAGTGGAGTCTCATTCATGCCTTATAAGTAACTCTTTAAAAACTATTATCATACATTCATCTACCATATATGTTGATTAAATGTCATTTTGATGTCAATTTAAGACATTCTCTCATTTCCAGCAGCATGATAGATTTACCACTCTGGTAACAATATTTACTTTCCATATCAAATGGACAATTAAAGGGCCATAAAAATTCTCTATGACATATCAATATGTCTAGTAGTCCCTGTACAAAATTCATAGCAACCAGAGCCCTCTAACCATGTTAAATAAATTTTACAAATTTAGTGGTCAGAGACAACTTATTCACAGCTCAGGATAGGGTTCTCACAATTTTTAAATTCAGCAAATAATGGAAACAACTCAAAATAAAAATCAAGGTTATACTTCAAGATGTTATTAAATCCATATAAAAATTTCAAATGATAATTCAATCATTTGCTATGGTAACAAAATTATACAAAATCAGAGCTTCAGTTCCCACAATCCAGATAGCAAGGTAACCTTTTCGGTTTCTGATTTTTTTGAAGCAGTAAAACTTAAAATTAGTGCTCAAGAATTTTCGTGTAAGTGGTCCAAGATGTTAGGTCGAACATATAATTTTTCCAGACCATGATCATATCTACAAATATGTCTAAAAATTCATGAGATTTTACTGTTTTCAGCAAAATTGAAAATCCAGCACACCATCTAAAACTTCACTTACTAAAATGATTACTCTAACCTCATCCAAACCCTCCCCCAAAATTTTTACTTCAACAAACATATATCATTAACCAAAATAATCAAAAATCTCATGCAGCACAAGTCAGAAATAAGAAAAATAAATTTGGCAAGAAAAGACTCCATAGAACCCTACTTTAAAAGCTTTTGAGCTTTATACTTCAAAGGATGCTCTAAGTAATCTCCCTTCACTCCAAGACACCAATTTCAGTCTCAAACCTTCCTTAGGCAGTGGGGAAGTGAGGTATTAAGGTGAGGATTTGAAATTTCAATCGGTTAGATTTGTAATGTTTGAGGTGTAGAATAAGTTTTGTGAAGAAACTTTGAAGTTTTACTAACTCTAGACTAGTTTTTATGGACTTTGAAAGTAAATTTGAGCTCTCAAGGAAGTAAAAATGGGGGTTTCTGTATTTCCTCCTTTGCTGCCCGAGGATGATGATAAGAAATTATGGGGTTAGGTGTTGTATTTATCTAACAAAGTGAATTCTTATTGGTTACTTCATAAAGTAAATTTTTTTTTTAAAAAGAAATTACAATCAATGGCTAGGATTTGATTTTTCATCCAAAAGAAAATCTTAGCCCTTCATTGGACTTTTAAAAGGATAAACTTCCTCATTTTATAGAGATTATCTAGCTTTTGGTGTTAGAAATCGTACACCAAAATTTTACCGAATGGATAAAACAGTGTACCCGGGTAATCAATCATTACCCTAAAATTAATTCTAAGTATAAAATTTTTATTCCTACCTATTTCTAACCTTAATTCTAAAATTTCCAAATTTTGGGCACCTTCGGGGTCCTAAATCTAGGGTTTCGGCTGTCCCGGCGGGTCTACGGGGCCCGTAAAACACTATTTATATTTTTTTTTTTACGTTCGTTACATTGTTCTCATCATTTCTATGTACATCAAAATTTTGATATTCTTATTACTAAAGCCTAAATTATTTTCTGAATAAAATTAGGGTGTTACAAAGCTCACCAACTAACAATCTCTACAGCGAAGGAAGAGGTGGATGAGGAGGACCCACGGCAACAACTAAATTTGTAATGGGAAGAAAAAAGGAGAGAGGTGAATTTTATTTAAAGCTCAGTGAGTAGACTCTCATCCATGACCCTCTTATAGGACGACGACAACAACAACAACAACAAAATATATAGATACATATATATACACAACAAAATCATTAAAAACTTAATCAATGTAATATCTTTGAAATCATTTAATATACATACATACATAATAGCTCTGAAACTCATAATCTCTAATAATATAATCACAATACTCTAACAGAGAAACAAGAAATCTATGGTTATGTATTATATAATAATATATTATCAAGTTATGCATGTCAGTCATGATATAACAAATTCTTGTTTTGTGATCTCTTAAGGACTTAAATTGGACACTTAACTAGCTTCTATTTCTACTTTGTGAGATTGTCCTTGTGGACAACTTGGTACCAAGGTTAATAATTGGAATTCAGCTGTTAACTCATTGTCTGTTTCTCTATAGCTACCACTTAGTCTCTAATTAATAAAAACTGATTAATTTCTCTAATCTCTATACTAGGCCCTGCTCTGAATTTGATCTCTATTATATAAACTATAATATTCTGGATATCATCGTGAAAGTCATAAATTCTCTAAGTAATTATAATCATACTCTAGCTTTTCATAAAAACAATTTAGCAATAATAGTCCGATGAATTTGTATTAAAACATTTATTTCATGCTCTTTTGAAAGTCATAATTCCTATAAACTTGGTAAAATCAACCATAATTTATAATACTTTGAAATACTTTCTAAAATCATGCAATCATGCCACAATTTAAGGAAAATAACTATAATGATCAATACAGGGATCATAGGATCTAAACCCACTCATCTGGAGGGGAGGAAATAGTGGCATCATCACCTACTATACCCTTTGGAATGGAAATCGCACTAATATCTGTCATTTAATTAACAAAAATCTAGATCAATATCTAATACTCTCCAGGTAGTTGTAATCTAACTCTAATAATATAAGGGGAGCACCCCCACTTGACAACACTAGAGAATAATAACAACCCATAACAGAGAACATGAAATGGAGGAGAATGAGATAACAAAAACCCATAAAATCTTACCTTTGATCACTTGGGAGGAGAAAGATTAGGGTTGGATTGAGAGGAAGAAAGTGGGAATGGGGGTTTGGAGAAGAGGGGTTTCGATTTTGAGGAGTAAAACCTCGAAATAAAAGGTGTATAAAAAGGATAGGGATCACTTAAGTGAAATGGTGTTGGTTGATACTGTTTCTGCTCCAAGGGGACCGTTATAGTGGTCAGGGCATCCTACTGCTATAAATGTCTTCAAACCACTCAGACCCCTCTTTCTCACACCTGTGATCGCTATAGTGGTGATAGTTCACCTAATTTGCATATAAAAGGGTCTCTCACGCTTTTGGGATCTTCGTGGCCTTTTGGGTGGGTCCGGGGACCCTGCGGTCGATCTGAACATATTTATTGACACGTGTACCTGAGGTATCACAAAATAAAACTCCCAAATTGATCGCTACAAAATTGAAATAATCAGATAAATTGGTCCTTATAAGAAAAATTCTCAAATTAATCTCTGTAAAAGTGAATTAGCAGATAAATTAGTTCTCTTAACTTTTTTTGGGGGGGGGGTAAATTGATTTATTATTCAATTTTATAGAGATTAATTGTGAGGATCAATTTGAAAGTTTTATTTTTCAGAGGCTAATTTTTTCAATAATTTAATTTTACAAAGATAAAGTTAAGAGTTTTTGTTTAAGGGATTAATTTATTCCACTTAAACTTTTAAAGGAGTAAAATATGTGTTTTTGTTAAGAATAATGTTATTTTGACTCATATTTTATGGGACATCATATCGACACACTATCATCAATATTTACATTGGATGTAGATCCCATTTATTTTGGGTCTCACACATCATTCCGTTTGAATCTCACATCTCTCATTCAATAATGAACCTGAGTGTATTGATACAATGTCCACAAAATGGAATCAAAATAACATTATTCCTTTCTTAAACAACTTTTGTTCATAGCCTGCCTGCAGAAAACGTCATGCCATGCATTAACCTTGTCCGACGGCGCACACACCTCAGCTCAGGTCAGGGCTGGCTCTGCAGTCAGCTCAGCCGAAAATCTAAACCCAACCCGAATTCCCTGCCTTGCCCTGTGAAACACTAAAACGCGCACTGTGCCAACCCACCCCCCCCCTTTTTTCTCCCCCCCGCGGCACCTTTCCTTCTCTTTCTCTTCCCCTCGGCGCATTTTAGCATCCGAACTTCCTCTTTCTCTTCAATCTGTGCAACTATTCTTTCCTTCTCGCGAGAGAGAGAGAGAGAGAGAGAAATACAGGAAAAAAAGAAAAGGAGGCGAAATTAAGATTATGGATAGAACCTTTCTCTCTCCGCCAGCTAAACGCACCGTTTCGGGTCTACCCGACCCGAACCCGTTCTCCCCAAACGACTCATCGAAGCGCTCCAAACCTCCGCCTCCGCCACTCCCCGTGCCGCCGGGACACGTGGCCTTCCGCCTCCTCTGCCAGGCGTCGCGAATAGGTGGCGTAATCGGAAAGTCCGGCGCCGTCATCAAGAGCCTCCAGCAGTCCACCGGCGCCAAGATCCGCATCGAGGACGCGGCTCCTGAGGTGCCGGACCGCCTCATCGTGGTGGTCGGGGACGGCGCCATCGCCGGCAAAGTCTGGCTGAGCGGCGGCGGTGACTTCGAGGTCTCGAAGGCGCAGGAGGCGCTGTTGAAGGTTTTCGACAGGATTCTGGAGGTAGCGGCGGAGACGGAAGGGATTGAGGTTGGGGACAGGGTGGTCTGTTGCAGGCTGGTGGCGGATGCGGGTCAGGTCGGGTCGGTGATTGGGAAGGGTGGGAAGATCGTGGATAAGATCAGGAAGGACACTTCGTGTAGAATTAGGGTTTTCGTTGACAATTCGGCACCATCCACTTCTTCCACCGATGAAGTGATTGAGGTATATGATGCAACTTACTGTTTATTTCAGTTTCTGATTGTGACACTGAAGATTTTTTCTTTTTTTTCTTTAGAGGTCAAGGATTAGTGTCGTTTTTCAGTACTAGTAGTCTCAAAAACTTCGATTACATTGTTGGCGATGAGAATGGTTTTCCTTCTGATTTTGGATACTGTGTTTTTGGATTGGATGGTTTTTTCTCCCCCAATAGTGAAGCTTTTGGTCTCTATGTTGAATAGTTGAAGTTGAAGGTGAGTGCTTGGTTACTAGTGTCTTGAGGGCAGGGAGACAGGGTTTCAATCTCATGGCTTAGGATGGGATAACATCTTTCAGCTGAACAATAAAAGGGCATGCGAATATGGTGAAAGGGCTTCAGTTTATTAATGATAATTGAATTTGAAGGTGAGTGTTTGATTACTAGTGTCTTGATGGGGCTAGGGAGACAGGGTTTTAATCTCATGGCGTAGGATTTGGTAATGTCTTCCAACTGAACAATAAAAGGGCATATGAATATGGTGAAAGGGCTTAGGTTCATTAATGATATGCAAAGATTTTCTTTCAAAAAGGCTGTGGGTAGGAGAAACGGTTCCTGAAACGTTGCTCGAAGGGAGAATGTATTGTTGTTTTATGTTTTTATCTGCCCATAACTCTTTATGAGGCGCCTAAGCTGCTTTTTCTTTTAATTTATTATTGAGCCACGTCATTCATACCGTTACTTCGTTGCATTCTTTCGTAGTGAATAGCACTGCTGTTTTCTTTTTATGCTGAGAAAACATTCTGGTTTGTTGTAGATAGAAGGCAATGTGTCATCTGTAAAGAAGGCACTTGTTGCGGTCTCTCGTCGTCTTCAAGATTTCCCTCCTCCTGATAGAACAAAGATGATGGGTAGCAAACTATATGAAGTGGCTCAGAATGAAACCTCAGTTGCAATTCCGCATGAGACTTTAGTGGCAGTTCCGCGCAAGACTTCTACTGCAGTTCCGCGAGAGACTTTAACTGATCTGCATGTTGACCATCTTCTGCAGAGGAGCTCTGTGCTATCTAGTTTTTCCAGTAGCTCTAACAGCTATGCCACTGGAGTTCATTCATTATCAGCCGAAGATAATAAAGTCGCATCCCTGGAGCCAAAAGCACTTCAGCTGGAAGTCAGCTTTAGAATTCTTTGTTCAAATGATAGAGTTGGAGGTGTTATTGGAAAGGGTGGCAGTATTGTAAAAGCTCTTCAGAATGAGACGGGGGCTACTATTAGTATCGGTCCCTCTGTAGCTGATTGTGAGGACCGAGTAATTACTATTACTGCTTCAGAGGTTTGTTAACTATACGCTGTCTTCTTTTATTTCTGTGTCTTAGAATTGTATGTGTATCTTTATTGTTACTCTGCAGAGTAACATTTTTCTGTTCGTGGCGGCTTCATTTTTACAGAATTCTGAGTCAAAATATTCCCCAGCACAAAAGGCTGTTGTGCTTGTTTACACGAGGTCTGTTGAGGCTGGTATTGAGAAGGGGCTAGATTCAGGAACTAAGGGTTCATCTGTTACTGCAAGACTTGTAGTTCCATCAAACCAAGTTGGTTGTTTGTTGGGAAAAGGTGGAGTAATAGTGTCAGAAATGCGGAAGGCAACAGGGGCTAGCATAAGAATAATTGGGACTGATCAGGTTCCAAAATGTGCATCAGATAATGATCAAGTGGTACAGGTTCGGAGATGTTTATTTGTTTTATTTAATTTTACAATTAAAATGTGCTGAAGAATCCCTTTTGTTTTTCCTGTAAATGTTATTTTGTGTATCAAGCAACTCAAAGAAAACTTCCCTCTTTGATCCTGTGACATTTGAAGGTTTTAAGATAGATGTGTCCACTCTTGCAACATACACGCTGCAAATATTTATTAATTATCATCCTTATGTGTGTATGGTTTGCTTCTTCTTTCTTGTTTTCTTCTTAATTTTACTCTTTTAACACGGATTTGGGCTAAGGGGGGACATGAAATGAAGTGAAAATATATCTAGAGAATAGAAGTTAAAAATCTCTTACATTTGGGGCCTGGTTACTATGCTTCTGGGGGACACATCTACAGTCCTTGCACAAAGCTTCAATGTGGATGCATCCATTTTGTTCAATATAAAGAATGGGGTTCTGGGCATAGCAAATTGTTGCTGTAACTGTGATAGTCTATCGGACCTTACATATGTAACACAAAGAGCAGGTACTTCTCTTGAGGATTTTTGATGTTTCCATATGTTTAAAGCTGCTGGAATTATGGGTTTTAAGTAGGGAAGGATAAAAGGAGAGAATAAAGACTAAGATTAGTAAGACTATTGATATGTTGTAATACTGTGTGACACAAAAGACAAAACACTAATCCTTAATTTTAATTGACTCCTAATTTTAATTAAGTAAACAAGGAAATAAACATGAAATAAGAGAGAATATAAAAATCAATCTTAAGGGATCATGGAAGATAGTCTTTGATTTTCGAAGATATGGTTTGAGATACTCTCTGATATTAAGATATGGTAAAGATAATCTTTTATCCAATGAAAAAGGTATGATGAAAATAATATGAGATATTTTCATATATTTTAAATTAAAAAAAAAGGGAATGGTAAAGATAATGTGTGTATATATATATATATATATATATATATATATAATATTTAGCAATCTGGGACTGGCAGAATAGCCAAAGATCACTTGCATTATCTCCTTGGTGACATGTAGCAACTGCTGTGGCATTGATTCCACTGGTGTTTCTTGGCAGTTTTGCAGTAATTAATTCCGAATTATGGCAGCTTATGCTCTTGAAGATCCTCTTAGTGACTTTGAAGATGTGGTTGTTGTAGTTATGCGTTCATATTGTATCCGTGCATATATTTTGACCCAAATGCACTGATTTAGATTTGAGTAGAGATGAAGCCTAGTTCCTAGAGTATTTCTATGTTGGCCACTGATTCGTAATGTAAATTGTTTGCTATCTTTGTTCACTTGAGTATCATGATAATCCTTGTAGTGGTGTTTGAGTATTTATGAGTTACTTTATTTATATCCTTTTTTTGTTTCAGATATCGGGAGAGTTTTCATGTGTGCAAGATGCATTATATAATGCAACTGGTAGACTGCGAGATAATCTTATTATCAGCACACAGAACAGTGCCGGAACGATGAGCCTTTCCTCTGCACAAGCTGATGATACCAGTCCCTATGGGCGGCCAAGGGATACAATTCCTCTTGAAGGCCAACCAGCTCTTGGCGTTTCTCATAGTCTGAGTAGACATATCTTGCCCCAAAGCATCGATCTTCATGATCAGAGTAGACATACTTTGCCGCAAAGCGTTGATCATCATGATCTGAGTAGGCATACTTTGCCTCAAAGCATTGATCATCATGATCGGAGTAGACGTCCTTTCCCTCAAAGCATTGATCATTATGATCGGAGTAGGCATACTTTTTCTCAAAGTGTTGATCATCATGATAGGCATACACTGTCGCGAAGCATTGATCATGATCTGAGTAGACATACGCTGTCCCAGAGTATTGATCATCGTGATCTGAGTAGACATACGCTGTCCCAAAGCATTGATCATCATGATCTGAATAGGCATAGTTTGTCTCAAAGCATTGATCATCATGATTTGAATAGGCATACTTTGTCTCAAAGCATTGATCATCATGCTCTTGTACGAAATTTAGATCGTCCTCCTTCGCCAGGATTATGGGCACCATCGGTATATCTCTTGTCTTGGCTACTTGGTTTACCTTCACAAGTTATTGTTGTTGTTGTTATTATTATTATTGTTATTTTATGATTAAATGTGATTGCAGACAGTGGCTGGAATAAATTCAAGAGGCATTAGTGATGTTAGTTGGGGATTGCCATCTCGAAAAGGCGGCTTAGAACTTGTCAGGTTGTTGATATGCTAACAAATGTGACTGGTTTTAATGCAAATATATCATTCGAAAACAAACTTGAGGCATTCTTGGTATCATAAGTTCATATATCTCACTAGTATAAAATGCTATTTTTCATACCAAAAATAAAATACTATTTATGCTGTGATATAATGCATGTAGATATCTGTGCTATACACCTCCCTTAACTTCATCAAATCATGGACTTGAATGAAATTGCTTCTTTGTGCTAATTTATCTTTTAATATTTTTTTTGAAAACTATTAGTTCTGCTGTACTATCATTGCCATGTATGTGTATGTCAGTGTGTTTTTAATACCCCATTTGCAATTCTAATTGTACCTCTAGTTTTGGAACTGTATATATTATTTAGTAATATTGCACCATGCATCATACTATTAGATTTGACATTACTTTTCTTTTCTTGGATCATTGCTTGTTTCCTCTTATTTTAAATCCGGCTTTGGAGTGAATTCGTAGTTGATTAGAGCATGGTTTCTTATAGAGTGGTGTAAACAGTCAAGCCTGAGCATAAAGAGCAAGATGTCATAATGTCACATAACATTCAGATTTCTTATTATGACTCTTCTTGGTCTGCAGTGGAAGTAAATCTGCTATTGTAACTAATACGACTGTGGAAATTGTGGTGCCTGAAGATACTATTGACTCTGTATATGGGGAAAATGGGAGCAATCTGGCACGTATGAGACAGGTAGGCGAACTTGGTCCAGTTCACTTACATATATTTTTTGTTTTTTCATTTGTTTAGCTTTCACTGGCTCACCATGCTAATCCTTGTGAATTCAAATTTGTGATCACTAATTTGATTTCATAATTGGTTATTTGCCCCTGAAATCTGTTACTAGAGAAAAACTAAATAATGATGCCGAAATCTCTGGCTTCTGCAGTGAAGGTGTTCCAAGTAATCATTTTTAGCTATTTCCCAGCTCGTAGATGATTGACTCGTTAGTTTCCTATCCGGTAAAATATATTTGAATTTACATAAATCTCCATTTATGAACCGAGACATAAAACATCATTCATCAATATATACTTGCACTTCTACAAAATTCTCTGTATAAACTTGGGCATAGTCTCTTATGCTACCTAATCGCAATAAAAAAAAAAAGTACACCCTGACTTCAAATCACACATTCATGATAAAAGAAGAATCTAAAAAAGGGAAAAAAGCCTTTAAAAACAAAGTGCCCTATCCCAGCTAAAATTTATTTATATAATTTAAAAAAATGTTATAACTAACAATATGCAGGCTAAATTTCTAGTTACGTGATATTTTGGGAGCATTGATTTGTCTTGCGTTATATCTATTTTTATTTGGGTCTGTTTTTTTTTTTTTACCTGGAAGAGATCCGTTGAATCGTTACTATGAAGGAGGGAACTGCTTACAAAGATATTATCAAGTCTTTACTTAACCTGATATTTTAACCTAAATTTATTGTCATCAACAGATTTCAGGTGCCAAGGTTGTTGTGCATGAACCTCGTCCTGGAACCGGTGACAGAACTATTGTCATATCCGGTACACCTGATGAAACCCAAGCAGCACAGAGCCTTCTCCAAGCATTTATTCTAAGTGGATCATCATGACAATATCTCCTCACTCATGTCATGCCCCATTGTTTTTGACGTAAATACTTTAGTGGTTTAATTTATTGACTTTTTCCCCCAATTGTAATCCCACTCGACCTGAAATCATGTAATGCCCTTTTTTCCTGGCCTTGTATCATTCCCAATCCGGCTTATCTTTGCCGAGTTGTTTCAGCTAAGGCTGTCCATTGATGTTTGAACGGTAGTGTAGTAATTTAGCGTCAATAACTTGATTCTTTAGTGCATACCCCAGTGATAGGAAGCCTTTTGATTCAACAGGTTTCACCTTTGTTTTTTTCTCCCTGTTAGTCTGCCTTGCATCTATTTATGTCTTGATTCAACCTCTGATCTAGATTAGTTAGTATGATTGAAATGAGCTTTCCTTCAATACCCTCGAATTTATTGTCCATGATGAACATTTCTGAAATGCCAGGAAGTAGTTCATCATTTTGCATCTTGCAATCATGTCCATTCTAGCGGCAAAGGCATATTATTAGATGTTAGAAATTGAGTCACAAGCTTCTGATTGAGGTTAGATCTTAAAAGGGGTAAATATAGCAAATTGCTTTGAACTTGGTAGTATTTCACTCTGCCTCGTGCATAATTGGCTCGTCTTAAATTGTTGAAACCTATAGCGATATTCCTGGAAAAAATCTAAACAGAGTTAGCGTAAGAGATAATTCTGGAGTTGCAAAATTAAGAGGTGAGACAGTGAAAGCATTCCTTTCAAAATCGAATACTACGCAGCTACAATCCACACAAGGAATCCTTGCCGTTTCACACATTCTTCAAACCAAATGACAGCGAATACACAATAAAACTTCTGGAGCCTCCCATTCAAACAGAATACTAGTATAGTGTTACACAAATTATGTAGAACATTATTACGCCAAGTCAAAAACCATTTTGAAAACAAGTTCACTCATGCAGCAAAATAATGGTCCCTGATCCTTCACAAATAATTGAATCAGTTGACAGCTGCGGTTGCTGCTGGGGTTCGATTTTGCTGAATATGGCATCCATTAGGGTATTAAGATCAACAAAACAAATCCACAATTGTGGTTAAGACACACAGCAAAAATGTTGCCTTTTTTAATGACTATTGGCAACCTGCTTTAAGGTAGTTTTGTCTTTAGCTGAGACAATACAAATTCAGATTAAGGCAATGTCCCTTTTATGATTATAGGCAACAAAATTCAGCCTATGGCAACTCTTTAAAAGCGTTCCCCCCTTTTCTGATTATAGGCAACATTAATGCTGATTATGGCAAAAGCATTTCCTTTTTTAATAGTTACAGGAGGTTGGACAACACAAATTCTGCCTAAGGCAACACGTTAGCATTGCTTTTAAATGAAGCATGATTTCCATATTATCATGTACTCTTTGCAGCATTAGTTCACCATTGTAAGTCAGTACTTTTTCGTTTTTTGGCTGCTCTTAGCGTCCCAACAAGTGCTTCAAATATATTTGCGCATTGGCCCTCGTTAAATGGGTCCCAAATGTAACCTTCACAATACAAGCCATGTTTTTGTTCATCTCATGAATATGGCATCCATTTAGGCATTAAGATTAACAAAGCAAGTCCACAATAAGATTAAAGGTGAAAATTACAAATTGCACAGCGATGATTGACGAACAAATATATATTGAATTCAAACCCAATGCACTAACAAATTACTAAACAAAACTAGCCATGTCAGGTCTTGGCAACTCACATGGGAAAAAGGACAATAAGGTTTCAACTTTTCAGTTGTCGAAGTTGTTACAAAGTTTTTAGCAAAGTTAAAAATTATTGGGGCTCCATTGAAGAGTAAATCATATGTATATGTTCTTCAGGAACTTTCCTGTCTGATCATTAATGTAGAAGGTGGATTGGGACATAATGGAAAGCAAGGTAAGAGCCATCAAATGGAAGATAGAACCGAATGAAAAGACATCAGTGACTAATATAGACCCCAGGAAACAAATCAGGATACAAGGATTTGTAAATGCATGATGTTAGGGGTCCTAAAGTTCCACCCCTATCTGCTGTTATGATTTAAAAATGTATCCAAACAGTAAGATTGGATAAATTCTTCCTTCACCTTTTTTCTAAAGGAAAGGGCCAATCTTTCTTACGGGATTTTGGTAATATATCAAGGCAAAAATTCATTAAGTTGGCATAACCACCAAAACTGAATTATATCTCACCTTTTATTTTCATTTTGAGAAGCTAGGCCTAGGAGCTAGGCATAGATCCGTAGTTGGACTCAGGAATAAGATCCCCCTAGATGAACTCAAGCTTTGGTTCCACAACAAAGTAACACAAACACAAGTATCGCATTTAGCAAACACCATAGCTTTAGTTTAGCAATAACACCATTTTCTTCATCTGGGTCAAAAAAGCCAACTTGAAATTTTACATGTAGATGGAGTAATGTTATTCCAATATCTAAAATTGAGTATCTAAATGAGACACCTATTTTATCACCATTGAATGTGATAGATGAGTATGGATAGTAGTAACCATCGCCATATCTAATGGTGGTGGGTATCCCACTTTAATACCCATTTTTAAGGTTTCAGAAGAATATAGATTCTTCAAAAGTGAAGGTGAAGGGAAAGAGGTGTTTTTCCTTTTTCTTTCTCTTACTACCTCATAAGAACCATCTGCTTGGTGATTGCCAAGCATCTTGAGTCTTGATTTCTTCCATGAGGCGCCTAACCTTCTTCTTCAACATTCATTGCTTATGCTTCCAACCTGCACTCTGTGTCTTTGCTTCTGATCACAGCAACCTTATGATAACAAAATATCTTTCCCCTGACTCCATTTTATAATGACGTTGTATGTGCATTTGTTTTTAACAAACATGTTATCATATTAAAACCTTTTGAAAAAACCTTTTAACTTTTTTAAAAGATGAGTAATTAGACCTTATAACCTTTTACTTTTTATATCCCATCTTTGAACAATACGAGAAATGCTACGATTTTAGAAGAATGTATACAAATTTTTTTTTATAAAAACTATAATGATTATTGTATAAAATAAAATAATATAATCCATTAATTTATCAAAAGCATAGCAATTATGATCTAATGGTTCCTAATACGAAATTTTTATTATACAGAATTTTACTTACTCGGGGGAATGTATTTATAATTTAAAATTAATTTTATAAAAACGGGATTGTCAAAAACGTCAACTTCGAAGGAAACAAATTCAGGCTGTGCGACTATGTAAGTGCAATATAATAAGAGTTAATGTTCATTTTAGTTTCGTGTGAGTTATTTTGATCCCCTATTTTTAAAATGAATCAATTTGGTCCCTTATATTTATAACTGTGAATTAATTTAGTCCCTTATATTTATAATTGTGAATCAATTTGGTCCCTCACAGTTATAAATGTGAGGGACCAAATTGATTCATTTTAAAAGTGAGGGACTAAAATGATTCACACATAAAATGTCAGGGATTAAAATGACTTACGTAGGGACTAAAATCATCATTAACTTTTCTTTTTTAACCAAAAGCAGAATAAACAATTATTTTTTCTCCTTTATTTGACCCGGAGCATTTTATATTATATTATAACTTCTTCGAGTGTCCAGTTTCAGTGAATGAATGAATAATCAGTAAAGCTCGTGTTTTTGAGAACGAAAGTGTTGCACACGAACCTCTCAGTGTTTTCCATTTCTACGCCTTTCCTTTCCTTCTCAGTCTTCTTCCTCTCTTCATTAGGGTTACCAAAGATTCAAACTTCCTGAAAATTGGAGCCAATTTTCCTGAGAAAATTTCACTCTAAACAAATAAAAAAACAGAGAAGTAGCTGTGACTGATGCTTGAGAAATGGATACTTTGAATCAGCAGAGGCTGCAAGAAGGACCCTTTGAGGATGTTGAAGGCCAACAACAACTACAACAAGTGGTGGTGGTTCCTATCGGGGTTGATGATGGGATGTTGAACCCTTCACAGTATGGTACTAATGGAATTCCTCATGAACATGATGTGGAAGAAAAAGAAGAAGAAGAAGAAGGTCGTGTGAGTTACGGGTTATGTGGGACCAGTGCTTCTCCTGTTCAGTCTCGAGCCAGTGAGCTCACCATTGCTTTTGAAGGCGAGGTTTATGTTTTCCCAGCTGTTACCCCTGAAAAGGTTTTTATTTTTATTTTTATTATTATTATTGTGTTGTCAACTTATTCATGCTGTTTTTACTTGTTTTCTCCTCGTAGGGTATTAATAAATTTTGATTTCAAGAATCATCCTTTATAGGGAATATACTTAAGAATTGTTAGTTTCCAGTGTTCTTGTTATGATGATAAACCGAGTTGTTATTATTTTGTTGAGAAACAAGTCTTGTTAGATATGGCTTTGTAAGGTCATGTATGTATTCATAGTTGACCAGTTATTATGATTATGTTGGTGGTCCTTGCTGAGAGATACTTGTGTCAGGTCTACTTCATTGCATAGGGTGCACCCTGAATTTAATTTTGTTTCTTAAAAAAAAAAAATCATTGATTTTGTATTTTGCTGACTTCTACAAAGTGATGTCGTGTTTTTTTCTTTTGTTGTTTTTTTGTTGTGTGTGTGTGGGGGGGGGGGGGGTGGTGGGAATACAGGTGCAGGCTGTATTGTTACTCTTGGGAGGGCAAGAGATGCCCATTAGCGCCCCCAGCTCTGATTCTTCATTGCAGCAGAACTGTCAGAACATTCTGGTATTCCTTTGAAAATTAATTTTTCTTGATGGGTTTCATCAGGTGGTGTTGCTTAACATATTGGTAGGTTTTCTTATAAATATATGCCAGGGAATAAATGATGCTTCCAGAAGTTCAAAGCTTTCACAGAGAATTGCATCACTTGTCAGGTTTCGTGAAAAGCGAAAAGAAAGATGCTTTGAGAAAAAAATTCGGTACACTTGCCGTAAAGAGGTTGCCCAGAGGTAGGGTATGGACTTGGGAAAATTTGATTACTTGTGTCTTTTGAATATTTGTTGGTTGTTTTCTTTTTATAATGTCGATTGACACAACTTTCCCCCTTTGCTCCTTTGTAGTAACTAGTATGAATCTATGTAATGATGAACAAACATTTAAAAAATTGTTAGACATAAACAGAGAAAGTAGTGCAATAGTGCATATTAATGAAGCCCATTCGGTTAGTGCAATAGTGCATATTAATGAAGCACTTTCAGTTGAATGTAATTTGTCAGTTGACTTGAGAAAGCTCACCATTTTATACCACTACTTATTTATTTCACAAGCTTTCAAGCTGAGATCAAGACTTCACCTTGACTTGATCAGACAATTTGAAATTCTGTAAGCACAGGGCTAACTTCTATGCTTCATTATTAAGTTTGGCTCCCCATCTCTCTCCCTCTCTCACTAACAGACGCATGCATATGAAGCGGCGATAATTTATGCAGTTTAAAGTTGATATGTTACATTCGTGATTAGTAATTTAATATTTACTTATGCCAATGTTCAGCATACATGCTTATCACAGCCTTGGAAATCCTAGCACTCAGAAAAGGTTTTGGTTTTTTCACTAACATGGCTTGCCCTCTGAATATTGACATTGTTGTTCTTGATATTGATAACATCTGACTGTCTAATAGGATGCATCGTAAGAATGGACAGTTTGCATCACTGAAGGAAGGCTACAAATCTCCTGCTGAAAACTGGGATTCAAGCAATGGTGCTCCATGTCCACAGTCTACGTGAGTTTGAAATTGTATTAACTTAAGGATTTGACTGTTTTTTATATTTTAATATATTGCACATTGGTGCTAATATGTTTATCGTTCTGTTGGACCTCTGTCATTATTAAGTGAACGTAGATGTCAGCATTGTGGAATTAGTGAGAAGTCTACTCCAGCTATGCGCCGAGGTCCAGCTGGTCCAAGATCTCTGTGTAATGCCTGTGGACTTATGTGGGCAAATAAGGTGAACAATATATGTTTGCTAAACTTCATGTGGAATTTTGTTTCTCTTTATTGATTACACCTACTGCTGCTCTCCAGAATCGGATTGTGCATGTAGATATGTATCAAGTTTGTAGTTTTTGTTTTCATGGTTGCACTAACTAGAAGCCATGGCTTGAAGACTATAACATTTGACCTCTGTACTATATTCAAATTCTAGTATTAAAATATTTTAAAAGGCCTTTACCCCCCCTTCATTTTTCGGCATTGAATGCCAGGAAAAAGAAAATGTTTGTTCTATTCAACATTTCTTATCTATTGTTGTTATAAACATCACATGGCCTTGGGAATTGTGTAAAAGGTGTTTATTTTCTTGTCTGGATCGTAATGCATGTGCAATTGACAAACTGCTTCATTGCATGTTTCTTTGTTGCCTAATGGGACTAAAGTAATCTTATTTATATTATGCTAATATGATATTAATCATCATCAATTATGTGCTTAATTCATTTGAAGGGAACTCTGAGAGATCTCAGCAAAGCGGCAAGGGTCACTTTCGTACAAAATGAGCTGGTATTTAATGATTTAATTTTTTCTTTTATCTTTAAGATTTTGGTCAGACATTTTTTTGTCTTCCATTTCTGTAGTCTCTCCTATTGTAAAATATTAAAAAAAAAAAGAAGTATTATGGCTTTATGCATTACGGCAAGAATCAACCAAAAGATAAAAGAAGTACTGAGACATGTCTCCCTCATACTTGACAGACCTAGACCTCAATAATTATTAACCATAGTTTTGTCTAACCAGAATGAAGTTGGATTCTTTCATTAGTAGTATGTGGCTCTCACATGGTCATGTCATTCAAAGTCTTACTAGGAGAACATAAGCTTGCCCCTGTCTGATAGTACCCAGATCTGACTCAAATGCCTGAAAATCAGAATAGTTTTTTCGTAAACAGGAGTGAGATTTTTTTTTTTTAACATTATGTAAAGACTTATCAACTATCAGTTATTCAGTAACTGGCTCTGCATGTATCCCTTTCATTATATTCGATTTTTGTTTAAAATCTTCTAATTATTTTCTAGATAAAGTTTCATTTCTATTGTGGCATAAATGGATGAATTATATAATATGTAAGAGCTAGGAGCAATACAAAATTGTTATTGTGTTAGAAAATTGAGTTTAAACTATAATTTTTCTCCTAATAGTCACCTATTTCAGATTTCTTGATATGATATGTTCTCAAAGTTTTTTGGTATTTGAAGTCAAATAATTTTGTCTTTAACCTTAGGATACTTCAGCTGATATAAAGGCTTCAACAATGGAACCAGAAAACTCTTGTCCTGACCAAAACAAGGCAGTATGTTTCCATGGGACTTATCTTTAGGGAATGATAGAGCTTTTTTTATATGGAAAATGTTGCTCTCATTATTTTTAGTGCTTTTGTTTGCATTAACGGACTCAGATGGCTGATTCTGTTCTATTGCACTGTTATTTCTTATTTTAATAATCAACTTCATTTCTATCAGGTAAGCCTAGAGGAAACTAAACCTGTGCCAGCTGATTCCAGACAACCTGAGATGAAGAATGAGCAGGTTTTTTTTTTAATTATTATTTGTTTGTATATGTGGACCTTTTTTTCCCTATTAGTTAATGGTTACTATCATTGTCTTACTTAGTCACATGGGAAATTTCTTTGACTAATAATGGAAGGATTTGAAAAATAACAATGTGATCAAATAATGATTTAACAATATTATTTTCAACTTGTGTGGAACTCTCACGGTATGATATGTTGTGCAATGTTCTATAAGGACCCTCTGTTGTTATTCAGAATGTAAATATTTTTTTCAAAAGAAAAAATTGATTCAATGATGCAGGTATATAGATGAGTATATCCTCTTTAGCTGTGTCTATAATGATAATCATTTTATCTGTAGTCCCTTGCTGATCCTCTATGAATTTCAGATTGGTTGGGAATCTGGTGTTCATTTCATGAATATACTGAAAATTGTCTAATTTGGAATATTTTGTCATCAAATTTAATTCTCTGATTTACAGTATATACCTGAAACTGCTGAAGCAGTTACCGATGATTTATCCATCCAAGTGGAGAATCATGCTCTCAGTACACATCAAGAGGTGTTCTTAATTCTTTTCTTTCCCTTTTTGATTAATCTAATAAGAGGTATCCTTATCAAAGGCAAAAGTTTTGAAAAGGGTTGGTTTTGGGGTGATATCACTATATCATCCTCCCATGATCAGGACATTACTTGACAACTGGTATGTTATACTTTCGAGGATTGCAGGACAATAATCTCGAAGATCTGGCTGATGCTTCTGGGACAGAATTTGAGATTGTTGCAGGTTTTGATGAGCAGGTACCTGTTTTCATTTTCAATGACTTAACGTGAACCATAAATATGGGGGACTGAACCTTATATATGGCCCTGCTAGGCATAAAAGCCTTTATGCTATCACTATCAGTTAATTGTTTAAACTTATTAGCAGTTGAGCATGCTTACAGGTTGACATTGATGATTCCAACATGAGGACTTACTGGCTATGATCTGGAGATATTGCCATGCGCCCCCACACATTGACAGACTTGGTTTGTTTGCAACACAAACGAATGTGCAATGCTGGTTCAACTAACACTGGACTTCCGGAGATAATTTATGTTTTATAGACAAATTATTTCTGGAAGCATTGTGAATTATGATTGTAGACTTAGAATTTTTTACATACGAGTTTCTGTACATAATATTGGTACCAGATTCGATTTATATATTGTGAATAGTTCAGTTTTTGCCCTTTACATTGCCTTCATTATACAGGGATTTTGATTTCTTTATGGATCCGCTTTTTAGGGTGCAATTGGATGAGAGAAGAGAAATATTGTATTTGACATCTGTGTAGTTTGGATTTTGCATATTTAGATCTCGGGATAATTACATTCTAATGCGTTATTATTTCTTATTTATTCGGGGCTAAAAAAGGGTAAATATGTAGGAGCTCTTGCGATAAATGAAATACTGGATTGCTTGATTTTTGTTATGTTCATGGTTCACCTCACCAAAGCTTATCTGACAACTGACAATTCCCCCGAGACAAAGAAAGCGCAAATGAAAATAACAAAAGCTAAAAGAAATTAAATAAAAATGGAATCCGGGGTTAAATAAGTTGTTTAGGGAAAAAAGTTTAAATAATTTAGGGTCTAAGAATTAGAGTTTTAAGTTCAACCTTTGTGGTGATTGGAATATGGTTTGGGCAAAGGTGTTCATAGAATGTATTTCGCCTAGGGAAAAACATTTCAATGGCATTTGAAATCTGATCGTTGTAGGAGTTGTAACCAGATCATTAGAAGTCTGAAAATTATCCTGTTTGCCAGATAATTCAATTGCCATGGTGAACAACCTCACAAAAAGGAAGAAGATATTTACCTCCTTTTATTTCCTGCATGATTTTGGTCCTTTTGGAGTTTCATGTAGACATGTACATTTCTTCTACTCAAAGAGGCACTGTTACTGTACTAACTTTATACAGAAAATTTCTGAAGTGGTCAAAGAAGTTTCACTACACGTTAAAATTTGCTCTGGGGATCCATCAACTTGGGGTCAGATTGAACAGTTGTGGAAAATCGTATGTACAGAAAAATCCTTGCTTCAGATAAGACTGCGTGGGGTTATTGAGGAAAAAATCAATACCTAGTGAGATGGCGGCGTAGCCAGAGGTCATACATGACCATATGAAACGCATCTAGTCTAACTGGAGGTGTATTCCACTTGAAATGCTTCTGGACCTGAATCACAAACAGAAAATTCGAACAATTCAACAGGAGAATACAGTTATCATCTTACCAGAAAAAACCCAAGGTTTCATTTCTGCAAGCATGAAGCATACTCTATAGGCAAACTATGTTAAGGTGGCATCAGATGTTTTGGTAAGACGTACTATGCATGTGATATGAAGATGCTGCCTATACTTGCAAGATATAATATCTACCGTGGATATCATGATAGAATAATAGAAACGATGCCTTATTTCAATGTATTACTACTTGTCATCTTAAAGACTTCAAACTCGCATAAAGCTACTAGTATGGAGGATATTATAACTGAAAGGAAAGTATATTCCAAACTTAGATCTTCTCAGACTAGATGAGTAGCATCAGTATGATCCTCAATAGTTACACAAACTATCAGCTTTAGTAATATTGTAATATTTAGAAATTCAGAAACTGAAATTTAGTACTATTATTGGGTAGTACCTTTACTAAGTTCTGATTCAATGTCTTGAAATGTTTCTCAGATATATTTCTCAGAATGTCTTTGAGATGATAAACGTCAGTTTCCTTCAGTACAATAGAAAATTTCCTCCAATCCAGAATATCATTAAAAGGCAAGTCATAATAGTTTGATATGATGACTGCAGAGAGACGAACAAGAAATCGTGTTAGAAGACTGCATTTATAGATGAGACAGGGAGCAAGTCAGCGGCACTTTTTTCTATGGAAGGTAACTACTACAACAACTTATATGAGAATTATAACCAAAAGTTGGAAAAACAGAGTGAAAGCGGGACTAAGGTGGTTAATTACTTGGAACATTATTCTATTACAGATGTGCAAATATGCACAATAGCAACATCCGTTGGACAAACAACGAATATAATACTTGTTACTCCCAGTTGGAGACTCTTTCCAACTGCCAGAATGGTTTTCTTGATGCGCGAATATCATATGCATGTTTATTACTTCCAGAAGAGTCATAGACATGGTAAAACGAGGAGGCAACTGACTAAATTATGGAAAAATGAAAGCAAAAATTCGAAGAGGGCAGAATATAACAAGTAGTAGTTTTCAACAGATGTCATGCAGATGTGGTCTACCAGGAACACAGCCATAATGGATTGAGTCTGCAATACGGCTGCTACCAACAGGCCCGTGAGGACACAAACAAAACTTGGATTTATAAAGCTTCTCCATATATACAATGGACCCAGTCGCATGAAGATCTATTCTATTGTTCTGGATGTCAAGTTCAGTGTCATTGTCCCACATGGCTGCAAGTTCGTGTTTCAATTTAGAGTCAGAACGACCAGCCCAGAAAGCAAGTGTTTTCCTGCAATATACTCCAGATACGAAATGGAATTAAATTCACAGAGCCAGGACCATTTCCGTTGACACGAATTGAAATTTTTGCACATACAGCAAATTGAGGGGGGGAAAAAACGTGGAGCTACCTATTGTTTATGTCATTTCCCCCTGGGGGGTGAAAAAATGGCAGCTGAACTTGGGGGAGGGTAACATCCTTGTGTGGAATAAATGCATCATCATAACTAGATGAGCAAACCACTCGAATCGAATTCTTCACCAGATATGGAACCCCATTAGTAGCTTTGGCACCAATATCATGGCAAGTCACAAAAAAGTGATCAGCACCCAAGGTTCTGTTCCAATAAGGGTACTTGAACTTTAGGCTCTCCACATACTTCTCGACTTCATAAATCATATGCTCATGAGTCAAACCCTGCATACTTTCATATGTGCATCAGGTTTACATTCACATCAGAAGCAATATGAGAACTATGCTAGCTATATAGGTGGCTGCCACCATGACTACAACACTTCATTGAATGCCATAGACAATACTAAGCATGTAGTCAACAATCTATTTTTGCTAATAATATATGAAGAAATTTATTCTTTAAGGCAAATTTAACCTGCAAAGCTCATTAAGCAAAACCTTGATACGAACAAATAAAAACAGATTATGGGAGATATAAATGAACAGGACTCTTGAATAACGATTATACAATTTGAGAATCAATGATTAGAATCAAATCGAACCCAATAATTTGGTCGGATGATGCAATTCCAACCTAACAGTGCTTAAACATTTCAGCTATTTTTGCAATCCAAGAAGAAGAACTAGCTGCACGTTGATTTGCATAAATAAAAACATGATTATATTATACCTACCATGTGACGCATCAAGTTGATAATAACACATAACTAACGCTAACAAAATCTTGTAACTAAGAAATAACCGACAAATGAAAGTGTTTATTGCAAATGCTACATACTTTGCCTCGCATTTTGTGGCAAGAAATAGGAATGAAGAAGAGGTGAGCTTGATCAGGATCCGTGGTTAAGAACTTGCTCTCCCTGATGTTCTTGAAGAAATACCCTTCGCTCGCGTATTTCCCAGTGAGCTTCCTCGGCGTGTGGAAATACGTCTCGGAATCGCCCTCAGGGTACACAAACACCTTCAATTCCTTCTCCATCTTCGCGTACTCCACCTCAAACGCATCCGGCGCGTGGAACGCACCGCCTGAAGCAAACAGCTCCATTCTGCGCGGCGCATCGAAATCGACCTTCGCAGAAAAAAAATTTGAAAAAAAAAAAACGAATCGAAAGCGAAATGAGCGAGAGAGTGAGTGAGTTATGTACTTGGAGGTGGGAGAGTAGGTGTGAGGAGAGGAAGAAGTGGAAGAGCATGAAGACGACGTAGACGAGGATGAATGCGGTGGACACGGACAGGTATACGTTAGGGCAGTGGTGGAGGAAGACGCGGGGGTGGTTGCAGGCCATGGAATTGGCGGGAAGATTTGGGAGGGTCCGCGCCATGCCTATGGCGGGAAAGAAAACAAAATATGTGTGGCTTTTCTTGGAAAGTCGTTGTAACCGTCTTCTTCAGTTCTTTCTTCCGTTTTGCAAGTTGGTAGAAAGTAGAGAAACGAGACAAAAACTACTATACTCCACAAGCTGAAGCTCGTAGTGGTAGTGATGTTATGGGTCTTACGCTTTGACATGTTACGGTTAGGTGGGCCTATTTGTGGCCCAGTAAGACGACGTTGTGGCCCAAACTGAGTGGAACAAGGAAGCCCAATCGCATGCTAACAAGTGAAAAAAAAAAAGAATGAAGAAGAAACTTCTGAAGAAAACAAATGATAGGAGAAAACGTGGGCGAAGAAATGTGGAATGTGGAACAGACATAGGCCAGTTCCCATCCATGTTATTATATATATATATATACCTAACCCTATTATTCAAGTAACAATAAAATTGTTGGTCAAAGCTTGATGATTTCATATAAATTGGGTTGACTGCACATTGCCATCATATATGGTTTGATTGTGCAAAGCTTTGCTTGCTTTGAATTGATGCATTTTGTTTTCAACGTTTACATGGCCTAAAAGGTTTCTCATCACAAGTTCGTACGATAAAAAAAACAGAAGAGACTTTCTAGCACCATATATCTATCTTAGCGTTAGAAGAAAGTTTGTGTAATCTTAGCGTTAGAAGAAAGTTTGTGTAACATAACTGTATACAAAAAGGGGGGTATCGAAATGACATACTAATTTAAACTTGTAATCAAATTTCAATTAAATCCTTAAATTAAATCGGAAAACCCATTGAAACATTTGGCTCAATCCTATTTGGAGATACTGCATAAATTTACACTTAATTATAAATTACAAATGGTATTTAAAGGTTATAGCATAAATCAAAATTACACACGTCTATTCTTTTTACTAACCAAGAGAAAAGAAAAATCATTTGTAAGTTTAGCAATATCATTAAGGAGAGAAAGGGAAAAGAAAGAAGAGAGATTCTTTTTTTTTTTTTTTGGGTCAAGAAAGAAGAGAGCTTCTTAAGTCAATACAATCTGAAGGCACTCAATCATGGGCCCGATCAATTTTATTATTCACTTATTTGTGCATTCGACCAATTTTACTACGAATGGGCCTAGATGTATCAATAGTTAAAAAGTATATCTATCCCATCCAATCCAATAATTTTCTCATGGAAGAAACAAGGGGACTGTGTGTGTGATGTGAGTTACCCGTTCCGCACTCGTTGTTTGGTTCCGTTGGCGTATATTTGAAAGGAGCCACTGCATCAGTGCCAGCAAGCAGTTGAAGCCCCACACACCGCATAACATAAACCCCTGATATCATTCGCAAGTAGCTAGCGTAGCATATTCTAGTTACTTCACTCATCATTCCTACTTATTAGTTATCACTATTATTTTCGTTTTTGAATTTCAACTCTCTCGAAACATTTCAAACACCAGAACCATAAGAGAGGTACGCCAGTCAATCTCTCCATTCTCAAAATCGAAAAACCCTAGCTAGGGTTCCATCCCTCCGTTGCTTCCTTCCTTGCCATTCTCCGATCCGATCCAATCCAATCATGGCGGACGATGCTACCGCAGCAGCTCCTCCACCCCCACCGGCGGCTCCGCTGGGCTCGTCCGTGATCTCCCTCGTGAACCGCCTCCAGGACATTTTCGCGCGTGTAGGCAGCCAATCCACCATCGACCTCCCTCAAGTGGCCGTCGTCGGCAGCCAGAGCAGCGGCAAGTCTAGCGTCCTGGAGGCCCTGGTCGGCCGCGACTTCCTCCCACGCGGCAACGACATCTGCACGCGCCGCCCACTCGTCCTCCAGCTCGTCCAGACCAAGCGCAAGCCCGACGGCGCCGAAGAAGAGTACGGCGAGTTCCTCCACTTGCCGGGCAAAAGGTTCTACGATTTCTCAGAGATTCGCAGGGAAATTCAAGTGAGTTTCCCTCTTTGATTTCTTGCTTTTAGTGCTCTTGTAACTGGAAGTGCTGATTACTGAGGTTTTGGAGTTACATTTCTATGTTTAGGCTTTTTGATTGTGAGACAGGTTCAATATCATTGTTACATAGTTTAGTCTGTTGTTGTGACAATTTTTTTTTTTCATTTTTGTGTTTTTTGTTAGTCCTTGATCTGTAGAGCTGTAGGCATCGATAATGAGGCGAATTGTGTGATACAAGGGCAAGAAATGAAGTGTGGCTTTTGAATTCTTTAGGAATCATAGCCTGTTTTGAGTATTTTTCTTACCTTATTAGCCTGTTTTGAGCATTTCTCTTACCTCATATAAGATGGCTGACCTGCTTTGCCCTGATTGCATGCGCCCTAAAGAACGGAAGTTTCCTTAGTTGGCGAACAATAATTCTACAGATCATTAATTCTGTCAAATATTATACATTTGTTTGGCGAAGCTACGACGTGTATTATTTTTCGGCTGTTGGATATCTTATTGTAACAATACCTTTGCGTGTCTGCATTGGAATGAAATAGAGAGCCCTTAATGCTTTTTTGCGACTGATGAACTGAGTTGATCTCTTTTTGTCTTGATGATCATTTTCTCTTACCACAGAGGAACGTTAACATGATTTCCCATTCACCACTAGAAAGTAGAAACATGCAAACTCAGCCAAACAATTTGATAGTGATACTCTCTGGTCATGTCCATATATTTTAGCTTGTTTGGTTTAGCAATGCAAACAGGATATCCCGACTTCCGAGGAACTTTCTTCGAAAGGAGCATGAGAGCTCCTTTCTACCAAGCTGCACTTTAACAGCGAAGATACCAGCCAAACAGGCTATTTGAAGTTAGCGATTTGTTTACATTGCAGCGAAAATGGTTCACCCCTTGAGCGGATAAAACTGATATTAGAGTCTTGAATGATCCACTGATATCAGAGGCTTTATCCACTGATATTTAAGAATTTCAGTTCAATTAAATGAAAAATGAGGGATATTTCATATTTTTTTCTCATAAATCACTGCAGCTTTATTGATTCAATAATCCATTGGAACCAATTTTCATGTTAATAGGCTTAAAAAAAGACTTGAATTTGAGATTTCCATTGTTTGGACCTGTATAGCATGGGATACTCTTGATGTATTGATAAGGAATACAGTGTACCAATGTAATCCTTTTTCATTCGTATCTCGCCATTCTCTCATATATCATTTTTTTCTCTCTGTAGGCTGAAACTGATAGGGAAGCAGGGGGGAACAAAGGTGTGTCGGACAAGCAGATTCGACTGAAGATTTTTTCACCAAATGTTCTTGACATCACTCTTGTAGATCTCCCTGGCATAACGAAGGTTCCTGTTGGTGACCAGCCTTCTGATATTGAAGCCCGAATCAGAACAATGATAATGAATTACATCAAAACTCCCACCTGTCTCATTTTAGCTGTCACGCCAGCCAATTCAGATTTGGCCAATTCAGATGCTCTTCAGATGGCGGGAATTGCTGATCCTGATGGTAGGCTATCACATCCCTATGCCCAAAACTTTAATCTTTTCACACGTGTTTGACTGGTTTTTAAATATTTATTTATCTGTTGCAGGTAATAGAACGATTGGTATAATCACAAAGGTTCAGTATACTCTTCTAACTTGTGTATTTCGAATTTTCTTATGCTGTTGCCACGTTCTGACAATATTAGGCATGTATTCCTGGAATGTAGTTGGATATCATGGACAGAGGTACTGATGCCCGGAATCTGTTACTAGGAAAAGTTATTCCCCTCCGACTTGGTTATGTAGGTGTTGTAAATCGAAGTCAGGAGGTAATGTTATTATCCTACTGTGATGAAGGCAGTGTTTGACTACATTTAACATTTGCATTTGTTCTATAACATATTTTGTTGAAATTTGTGGTCATTGGGTGCATGTACTGTATGTAAGTTAGAGCACTTTATAAATGTTCGCTTTAAAATTACTTGATTAGCTGCAGGTCAACATTTAATGCTGAATGATTTGTCTATTGTCTCATCAAATTAGGATATTCACAATAACCGGAGTATAAAGGATGCTCTTGTCGCTGAAGAGAGGTTTTTCCGCAGTCGTCCTGTAAGGAAGTACCTCTGCGCAGTTATATTTAAGCTTTCTAAATTATGTAACATTTACCAAGTTTTATCCATTGATGCTATTCATAGGTATACAGTGGTCTAGCTGATAGTTGTGGTGTTCCTCAACTAGCAAAGAAATTGAACCAGGTATAGTCTGTATGATGTTGAAATTTGAAAACACTAACTTTTGTTATGTATTTTTACCGTTTAGAATGCGAGCCTTAATTATAGCTTTCAGCCTTTCTTTATTCATGCAGAGTAGGGCATCCTTATTAGTTTTCCTACTTTATTTGATACTATATTATCGAGGTTTTCCTTTTTTTTATTCAAACACATTTAGAAACTTCTTCCTTGGTATCATTTAGTAATATCCTTGCAGGCTTCAAAGAAATATACTTAATTGCTTCACCTTCAGTTCTAATTTTGTAGTGGCTTTGCAATTGCGCTTCTCAATCATAATATGTATTTGATTTTTGAAAACCGAGAGGAAGGAGAGTTGAAACAAAATACTTTCTTTTTTGGTTGCTTGGGATTGTTAGGGGTTAAAAGTGTTTGAAGAGATTATGAACATGTTATAACTTTCTCAGACAAAATGCATACCATGTCAAAATTGGAGAGGGAGCATTGTCAGATGATTTTTGGAAAGATAGAGTAAAAGAGAAAAATTCTGGCAAATCTTGTAAAAGATCACACCGTTCTGTATTCTTGTATGATTTTTGCTTCCTGGATGATGCATGTCATGCGTGTATTTGCCTGTCCATCTATTTGCAGATTCTAGCACAACATATCAAGGCTGTACTACCGGGGCTGAGAGCACGTATAAGCACTTCACTAGTTGCTGTTGCAAAAGAGCATGCAAGCTATGGAGAAATCACTGAGTCCAAGGCACGTGCTAACTGCTGATACTGTATAAATGATCTCCTTATTGTAATTAAAGAGCAAAATGTTTCCTATTTTGGCTGGACCCTTCTTTAATTCTGTAATTGTTCAACTCTGATAGGCTGGACAGGGTGCTCTTCTCCTGAATATTCTTTCAAAATATTGTGAAGGTACCTAACTACCCCTTCTGTGTGGTTTGTTATCTCCTCTTCAGCCTTGCCACTTCTGAAATCATATTTGTCTCTCTTCTTTTTATTATTTTTTAATCAGTATTCCATTTATATTCAACTGTTGTCCTTTTGAAAACAGCATTCTCCTCCATGGTTGAGGGAAAGAATGAGGAGATGTCTACATCTGAGCTATCTGGTGGAGCCCGAATTCATTATATTTTTCAATCCATCTTTGTGAGGAGTTTAGAGGTATATATATCTCTGAATTTACATATGACTGTTAGAAAGTAAGCCTATTCTAATGCTATGCTTTAAAAAGATGGAAATGTACAATTTCAATTTTTTTCTTTATCAAATTACATTAGCATATTGGCTTTGTAAATTTTAAATGATTCATTTTGAATATAATTCTTATTGCCAAAACAAATTACTAGGATTAGGAATCCATGTTTACAAGGGAAACAAAAACAGACATTAATTTTATTATGAGCTCATTTTATGGTGTGAGTTTTAGGATATAGGCAAAACAAAATAAGCATTTGACACCACAGAATCTAGGGACTGTGTTGTTTCTATTCATTTCTTCAGAGCTGGTTCCTTTGAGTCTTATTGTGTAACATAACGCTCTCTTGAAGGAGGTGGATCCATGTGAAGACCTGACTGATGATGATATTCGTACTGCCATACAGAATGCAACTGGGCCTAAATCAGCATTATTTGTTCCAGAAGTAGGTCTTGTTGCCCTCTTTGTTTTTTTACTTGAAAAGAGAGATAGAACTTGCATTTTATAGTTTTCTCAGTTTATTTTTGAAACTATTTTTCTCTAATCCTTTTGTGCATCAAGGTTCTAATCAGTTTCGCAAAATAAATTCCACACTCAAGCACATTTATTCATTACTTCCATTTCCATGTAAAATAGGTGCCATTTGAAGTCCTTGTGCGAAGGCAAATATCTCGTCTATTGGATCCAAGTCTTCAGTGTGCCAGGTTTATATACGATGAATTAATGAAGGTAGGGCTTTTAGGCTTGCCATCTTTGCTGTCTCGCTCACCAAGTATGTGACTATACAAAATCCTTTCTCTTCAGATCAGCCATCGCTGTATGGTGACCGAACTGCAAAGATTCCCTTTCTTGCGAAAGCGCATGGATGAAGTAATAGGGAACTTTCTACGAGAAGGCCTGGAACCCTCAGAGAACATGATTGGACACATCATAGAAATGGAGGTATGCTGAACTTTAACTTGTTTGAAGTATAGTTTAGGAATGTATAATTGCTCCATCCTCAGCCTAACTTCTACTGCAACCATGTTTTTAATGATAGTTCATCAAAACTCAACTAGGTTATGGTGCCAAAATTTGGATCCACTAAACAAAATCTTCCCAGACTGTGTTTTAAGTCTTAATTGTATGGTTGATATTTCTTTAAAGTTTTAGATTTAATCATGCAGTCTTGACCAATCTGTAAATATTGATCCCAATGGACTTGCTGGGGAGTGATGGCTGTTGGTGGGTAAGTCAAGCCTTCATTTTGTGGAATACATCTCCCTTCAAATTTTAACTGATGGGATTGGGGTTTAGAAATTTCATCAAAACTGAAATGAGTTTTACCTCATCTTGCTTTGCTTGGTCGCGCATGGCTTGGGCCTAGGTGTGGTGTGGTAAAACATTAGTTAGTGGTATTCTCTATCATGATATACAACAACAGCAACAACACCTAAGCTTTGTCCCGCTAGGTGGGATTGGTTACGTGGATAAGACAACGTCATGGTTTTTTTATCTAACCATACAACGCATTGCTTCCAAGCTGGCATCAATACTACTAAACCATCTCCGATCTCTCATAAAAAGTGGAAGACTCTTTACATTGGCGATCGACTACCTAATACAACCCTCTTCTTTTATCCGCACTTGGTATCGGCTATGTAAACGATATTCGATAAAGCACAACATAGGTAGAGTTACTCTCTATCATGAAATAACATGTAAAATAGTATTGGTTCAGGAATAAGGGTATATTCATATACATTTTTGGAATCTAGTGGAAACCATTGACATGTCATGAGTCAGTGAGTCAGCTTATGTGTCAAGTGCAATGGTCTGTCCACCAGAGTGAATATGCAATTTCCTTGCCCAAATTTTTTTATAATACTCTTCAATTTTGCAGATGGACTACATAAACACTTCCCATCCCAATTTTATTGGTGGAAGTAAGGCGTTAGAAACTGCAATGCAAAATACCAAGTCTTCTAGGGTTGGTCTCCCTGTTTCTAGGCAGAAGGTATACATATTATGGGCTCTAATTGCAAATAGACCTGATGTTTTTCATTGGAGAAATTAATGCTGATTTATTCTACCTTTTATTTTGCTTTAAAATTTTCATATTAATTTCCAATAGGATGCTCTGGAATCTGATAAAGGATCAGCCTCTGAAAGAAGTGTGAAGCATCGGGGTATTCTTGCCAGACAGGCTAATGGAGTGGTTGCTGATCCGGTTTGTAACAGTATCATGTTAATTGACCAGAATTTTTCCGTTCATTTCTTAGTTAATGGGAATCAAGATAAGAACTACTAAATTAGTATATCATTGACATTTTATGATGCAAATTTGAAACAGGCTGTCCGTGCTTCGTCAGATGTTGAAAGAGTTGTCCCCTCTGGTAATTTGCTTCTTGCATTTAATGTTTGTTCATCACACATTCTTTTATTATATTATTGCTTTTGGTTATCTGTTCTTCAATATAAATATTTTCAATTTATTAGCAAATAAGTATCATTTTAATTTTTTTTATAAATGCTTGGTTTTTATCAGGAAACTCTAGCGGATCAAGTTGGGGTATCTCATCCATTTTTGGTGGGGGTGATAGCCGTACCACTGTGAAGGAGAATATAGCTAGTAAACCACATATTGAACCAGTTCACAGTATGGAACAATCATTCTCTATGATCTATTTGAGAGAGGTATATATATGAGTGGCACATTTATGGTTAGCTTGATCAATTTATTCCATGGGTATAAATTTTATAAATTTGCTCTGGTTTTTGTAGCCACCTCCTGTCTTGAGGCCATCTGAGAGCAATTCAGAGACAGAAGCTATTGAAATTCAAGTAATCAAGTTGCTTTTGAAATCATACTATGACATTGTCAGAAAAAATGTCGAGGATCTTGTCCCAAAAGCAATTATGCACTTCTTGGTAATTCATATCCTTCTTTTAAGCTCTGCAAAGTATTGAATAATAGATCTAAAATAAGTTGCCTCTTGCTGTCAATTTTGAAGCTTTGTTGTGTAATATATTTCCATTTTCTTTATCTATGTTATCATCTGATTTAGTCATAATATCTCCTACATGTGATGTGTATCTTCTCGCCAATGGAAAATGATGGGAGTGTGCTTAGTAAATTTAAATCCTGTAGGTGTTTTTGCATGCTCATGGGTTGTAGGCAGCTTTATTCTTTTCCATGTTTAAAAGTGATATTGGTTGCTGCATTTTCTGAGAGTTGACCTGAACTCTGTCGTTGACAATCTGGGAGTTTTCTTTTGGTACATGGTAGTTCTTTTGTTAGCACTCATAATTGTTGATGATATGCTCTATGCTTTATTTTGGAATTGTTGAGTGAGTTTTCATGCATTCCGTAAAATCTTGATAACTGTCTTTTCTGAGTCATATATCAGGTAAACAACACTAAGAGAGAGCTGCACAATGTCTTCATTAAAAAGCTATACAGGTGACACATAGTGGTTATGACTTGTTAATTCACTCTGGTGTATATATAAAAATTTCTCTTATGTTGCTTGCCGATTGTACTTTAAATGTTGCATTCAAAACAGAGACAACCTATTTGAAGAGATGTTGCAAGAACCTGATGAGATAGCCATGAAAAGAAAGCGCTGTCGAGAACTGCTTCGAGCTTATCAGCAGGCTTTTAAGGTGGGTAGGATAAATACTTTAATCAGCAATCTCACTGAAATTGTGTTATTTTCATGGCATGTTTGGTTCTCCTTTATAAGGATTGGTTGGATTGTTGTGGAGATGTTCGTGATCTTTTGGCGCTCACGTGATCTTCTCATCCATACTCAACTGAATTTAAATTCACACATGCACATGGACATACTAGATATTTGGTTCTCACATGGTATACTAAATTATAAGTCATTAGCAAGGTTCACAACTTGCAAACACTTTTTTCTACTTGCAAGTGATGATTCAGTTCTCTTTTCTCTACTTCCAGATGTATATTCTTTTATATTTGTTTACATTATCTAGCCTTTCTACCTTGTAAGAATGGTTGCAAAGTATAGTTAGCTGTCTGATGACTGTATTTTCATCTTGGTAGGACCTAGAGGAACTGCCTCTGGAAGCTGAAACAGTTGAAAGAGGATTCAGTTTGCCTGAAACAACTGGTTTGCCTAAAATTCATGGGTTACCAACTTCATCGATGTATTCTGCAAGCAGTTCTGGAGACTACTATGCAGCTTCTCCGAAGAACCCAAAATCTAAGAGGTCTTCCCATTCTGGGGAGCTTCAAACACCATTGCACGCTAATGCTGATTCCAATGGAAATGGAAGGCCGTTCACATCAGGGTTTTATCCCATGGTTGATGTATGAGCTATTAGCTGAAGGTGCTTGTTGATCCAAGTAATTTAGCTCAAGGCATTTTATTCATTTGATTACTCTGCAACTTCCGGGATCTGGAATTCTACCTCGCGGAGCTGGACTACGTGATATTACTGCTATCCGACTGAAATGGTCTTTGAATGTTTTTCTCTGCTTTCGTTACAGTAGTTCACTTTTGTCTCATAGCGTTGGTATTATTTATCAGGCTCCAGAAGAATAACAGGAGCAGGTGATTTTTCACATTTTTGAGAATTGGCTTGCAATATAATATTACTATATATGACCGCTTTTTTATGTGGTTGGTCAGATATTGTTCTTAGCAAATACGCGTGTCCACAGCTTGTTGGATGTAATAGCAGGATGTATTGGCTATATGCAAATTGGCTGGCAATGTTGAATTTTTAATTTTAGATGAGATGCAGCGATTTCCCTTGTGATTGCTATTGCAATCGTTTAAAAGAGTTGTTCATCGCTATGTTGATTTTATAGTTGCATTGCTTTGATTTAAATTGTTGAGTGATACTCTCTTGTAAGAAAATCTGTAGCGCAAAATTCGTATATTCTACCATTTATTGAAAGGGAATGTTTGGAATGAAAAAAAATGTGATGTAATTTTTAAAAAAAATTGAAACTTAATATAATAAGGGTAGGATATAACAAGATATTTTGGATTGATTTAGTGGTGAGAGATTTTGGTAGTATATATGAGCTCATCGCTTCAAATCTCTTTGTGATTAATATAATTTTAAATATATTAAAAAAAAAGAAGATAGGATATAAATATAATAATTTAAATATAAATCTTAAGGGATACATAAATGAATTAGTTAAAAAGATCCATTAACAACCAGCATTGCTTTATCATTCTGTTTTTCCGAAGAAAAGGTTTATTATATATATATGTGGCCGTAGCTCGTGGGAGCGGAGTTTAAGCACATAAGCATGAGTTGAGGAAGCTGTTAGCTGGTGGATTCATTCTTCGTGTTTCAGTTACCTTCTTTTAGAAACTAACCAATCCCCAACTGCCACGTATCCCAAGTCGTCCAATATCTTTGGCTACGTATTTATTCCAGGTGATCTGAGTTTTTCCTTTCTATACGACAACATTCCATTCTCATTTTGGATGTATATATATTCTCTTTGGCTTCTCTGTGTTGTTGCCTTCACAATTAGTCATGCCTTACTGTTGTGAGTCCTCCTTCCGTTCTCTATAAACTAATCTGCTCTATCACTCTATGTTGCACCTTTCATCATATGTCTAAGTTTTCATTTCTTTCTCCTTTCTTGTTTTTTGAATATGCACATGTTAGCGTTTAGTTGTGCAAATTTTGTCTTCCAAAACGGAAAACGGATATTGAAATAATTGTGCTGAATTGCTTGCCTTGCCCTGATGTCCTCATGCAGGCCGTCAATCTCTGCTTCGGACAATGGCTAGCGGTATGTGTATGCATTAATTACACGAATAACAGTCAGTTACCTAGTTAAGTTTTTACTTATACAATTAGTTAGTTGTTATGACAGTTATAAACTAATCTAGTTAGTTAATGTGAATTCACTTTTCACTCTTCTTCAATCATATCGTAACACAATAAAATATATATACTTAATTATCTTGCGGTAATGAATTGGCTATGTTTTGTTTTTGAGTTTGTAGGGATGGCTTTTGGGGCTGGATTTGCTGCGTCATCTGTGGTAATAGGTCTTTTTTTCAAATCAGTAGTTGTGAGGGCTAAGCCTCCTGCAGCTGCAGCCACTCGACCCACAACTGATGCCACTCCACCAACAGTACACCGTATGTTGTTTTTTTCAGCTGCTTCTTTCCTCTTAATTTTTAATTTGTACCTTAATTCAAAACCTGTGTTTGTTGCGTGTTTCTCTTCTTTTAATTTCCTTTTTGGTATACGAAATTATATTGTGTATGTAATTAACACTGATGGCTGAACAATACTAGAATGAGAAACTGAAGTAGTAAATAACACACAAATCTCTCCCCACAAAAATCCCCTGTAGGAGATTTCAGTCTGAACAAATTAATTTGGGAGGCAGAATTTTTCTCTTTCCGCTGTATGTTTTTGCTATGAATATAGTTGTTTTTTATTATCTGGGGTGAATGTGAAAGGGCTACCTAGCTATTGAACTACTTTCCTTATGAGAAATAATTAATGACACGAATGGTATCCAATAAAACGACGAGTGAATTGTGATAATAGATGTTATAGGTATACCCTTATTTTTTTTTTTTTTGGTCAGGTTAGGGAGAGGGAGGGGGGGGGGGGGATTCTGACTGCACGGATTGAACTCGCGATCCTACCATTGTCCCATATGCACCTTCAGCAAGACAGTGGATTTAACCATTTGAGCTGTGACTCGTGTGCTAGGTATACCATTTTGAATTTACTTTGTTTTTCTTTCTCGTCAGATAAACAACACTGTCTCTTGTGATTGGTTAGAAGCCAATTCATTGCTTTCGACGAAAATCAATTCGATCCAAATAGCAGTGCTCTTTTCTTATTACATTGTGCCGCTTGGTGAACAATGCCCTCATTCTTGGTATATGTGTGTGTAATATGTCAACTATCTAGTAATATAATAATCTACTGTTAAGCTGTATTTAAATTGATGAATTTTTTTTATATAATTAATGTAGTGTATGGATGTGCACGACCAATAATAAATATCCTATTCTTATTAGTTAGAAATTATAATGGCCATATTAGAGTAGAGCCACCGACCTAGATTTGTGCTTCCGCTTCCTAGTTGAATCTATGTTTTGGCATCGGATAATGTTGTCATTGATGTGGCTGAGATTAGAAACCATTTTGGGAACTCCACACACACACACACACACACATATATAGTAGTAATTCCCTTCACTTCTATAAGCTAGGCTAGGAGATGCTGATGGGGAGAGCCTCAACTCTAAAATGGGGAGATTCATGTCTCTCACCAAGCCAATTAATGTAAATCTTGTGGGACCTGAGTGAGCACTCCTACATAAAACTGATTTCTCAAATATTGTCTTTCTGACATGTTAATTACTTTAAATATTATATAAGAGAAAATTACTTAAGGTGGTGATGTTTTTTACTTGCTTGCAGTGCCTGAACAGCCATAAGAATAACAATAGCGAGTGCCAGTTATATATACATGGACATGCTGGTGGGGTGCACGAGGAACTCTGGAGCTAAATTGAGTGCTTGAACATACTTGCATCGTTTGCTCCACCCTGCAATGGAATAACCCTGGTGTTTTCCATCAGTTCCCAAATAAATTAAATGTCTCATAATTAGAACTGCGTTTCTAATTAAGTATTGAATATTAGTGATTTATGTTGGATGACGCTGCACATCTGGCATGAAACCAGTATGAAATTGTTTTGCTGTTTCATATGAATATAAGAGAAACACTAAATGGTTGGAAAGCTTTTCACAAAACGACAGACAAAATGTTATTTGCTAAGAATACCGGTTGCATTTTGGGTTTTGTTTAATTTTCTTACTCCTCTTATACTGAGATCTACACGTGATTGGTCATATCATACCGTGACATTGGTACAACACAAGTTTGTTACCATCAAGTAGCATAGCACTTAATATAACTAGTTTTGGTCCGAAACTTTTCCCTGAATTTATACTGCTTTTTTGTTTCATTTCAATAATTTATGGCGCAGATTAAACTGCCGTGATCCAATATGAACCTTTTTTTGGCTGTGTATCAGCTTTGTTCCTTAGAAATTTGATTTCATAAAACTAGTGATTTTGTATTCAAGCATGATTAAAACTTCGGCATCAAACTTCTTCTGAGGGGGAGTTAATATCTTTTGCAATAATGGAGTTAATAACTTGGAACCAGTCCTATCACTTTTCTTATATATGGATTTGTAGCAGTGTTCACTTAGTCAATTTGCTGCACTGTACAGAAGCCAAAGAATCTGTAAGCTTACAAGATAAGTACTGACGTTAAGCAAATGTATCATACTAAATGTACGAGTGATAACGAAAATGATACTGACGTGAGTAAAGAATAATTTTGAGTCTTTTTATCCTTTTCTCACATTCTCAACTTATGCATTTCACTATTTCACTATTTGGTCAAACTAAATGCGCACAAAGGGTTAAAGGAGAATACAAAAAGAAGAGCAAAATAAAACTTAATGACTAATGAATTAAGAATGAGTTAGTGTTCATTTTAGTCCCTCACTTTTTATTATTGAGTCATTTTAGTCTCTGACTTTTAAAATGAGTCAAATTAGTCCCTAACATTACAAAATGTGAGTCATTTTAGTCCTTTAACCCAATTGTAATTAATTTTCTATCAATTAAATGATGATTAATAATATTAAGTGATACCTTGACATACCATATGTCATCTAAAGTAGAATATATTTTAAAATGACTTATTTTGATGTTTAAAATTATACAAAATAAGTCATTTAAATATTCATTATACATTTTAAATTGACTCATTTTGTGCAATTTTAGATACCAAAATAAATTATTTTAAACTTCATTCTACTTTAGATGACACATAGTATGATAATATATAACTTAATGTTATATATCATCATCTAATTGATAAAATGTTAAATAAAAGTGGAATAAGGGACTAATTTAACTCACATTTTGTAATGTTGGGGACTGATTTGACTCATTTTAAAAGTCAGGGACTAAAATGACTCATGAGTGAAAAGTGAGGAACTAAAATGAGCATTAACTCAATTAAGAATAGTATGAGCAACTCCAATATATGGTCTCAACTCAATCCAACTTTTAGCTTCACTACTTGCCAAGTCAGTAAAGCATCATGAAAGCTAATGTAAGATTGGAATGCATTGCTTTAATGAAAGGAATCAACTTTGATATCATTTTTGTCCCACATGATTTTAAAAAATGCAATACAAACCTTAATCAATGCCACATATCACATATAGCATTTATTGCCACAAAATTGGCACCGGCCCAATATAAAGGGATTGGTCTCATTTCTTAATTTTCGTCCAACGCAACACATTAATGCGAGATGATCCCAACTTCAAATTTGATGCTATATGAGACGAAATTGGGACTGTACTAGAGCTGCTCTAAAGTGCCAAATCTTTTAATTTTTAGTTAAATTATCAGTCTAATGTTCTAAAATCTATTCTTCACTAAAAATAGTTGAACTGTAATTGTGTTCTTAATTGTAGAAGTATTATTTATACTCATAAAGTATGGGATATTATATTAATATACTTTCATCTATTCTTAAATGGGTTATGGACCCGATTTAATTGAGGTTCCACATCTCATCTAAAGATTAATGTAAGTGTATTGATATAATGTCTTATAAATTATAAATATAAATAATACTGCTCTTTTGATTGTGAACCAGTTATTCTGTTACGTATATACTCGTATTACTTTATTTTTGTCGAACTCGGACTTTTTTTGGGTCATGGTATATACCCGGATAGAAGCTTTTAGTTGGGCTTAGGCCCACTATCTTAGATCCTTTATGTTCGCGATCGATGGACCAAAAATCCCAACTTCTTCTCCAAGAAACGAAAACTTATCTCGTGGCACACGTTGAACACCGTCAAAATCTCCCCAAATCAACGAATACCCAACTGACACGTATCTCACCGACTTGACGCGTCCAACAATTTTGAGCTATAAATTCAACTTCTGGAGAAGTCGAGGGTTTCAATTGACCATTTTATTTTCGCAGCAAGCTCAGCATATTCCTTAGCCTCTTTTTCTTGTTCTTGTTCTTCTTCGCTGCCTCAACAACAACCATGCCTCGCCGTAGCTCCGGTGGTTAGCATCTGCATTTCTCACATCTAATCCTAGTCGCTTTTTTTATTTACATTCCCTATGCTAGTGTCTGCTCTCAAATCTATTAGATTTTGTGCCTTTTTTATTTCTAGGGTTTTTTTAATTGCAAGAATGCCTCTTTTTCTTTTTTGTTTTGTTTAGCTGTTGTGCTGGTTTGTTCTGTTGTTATTTCGGTTTCCCATGTCAAACATAATGGCAGATTGTTTAGGGTTTTCTAGGTCTATTTTTGTACCTCCCAAATAATTCTTTTGTGAAGATATTATTGGATCTGTTGATGTTTGTATTGGATATGATGTGATATGATATTATATTATTCACAAACCTAGCGTGACTAGGGATAGTTGTCATGGTAGTCGGAGGAAGCAGTAGAATTGATAAATATCTGACTATTTGTATTGAAATTTTTTCTTTTCACGTAGAAATTTTCCAGCTACCCTAATTAGTGGGACATTGCCTAGTTGTTGTTGTTGTAGTAGTAGTTGTTTAGAAATTCCCCAGACGTGATTTTGCTTGTGGTTCTACTTATTGCTGTTTCTGTGAGGTAAGATCGTAATTGAAGAATATGCCAGTGATCTAGAAAAAACCCATGCTCTAGGGTCCTCAGCGGAGCTCCTACGGTCTGTAATTGTGAAGAGTGACCAATGTCATCAAGAGAGAAAAAGATACCAGCAGTGTGCTCTCTCTAAAAAAAATAATGATACGAGTAGTGTATGTGCAAATTTGCGAACTGTTTGATTTTTACTGGCTGAACAATAGTACGGTAGGAATTTGTTTATAAGACATGGACAGCTGTTTTATTTTGCATTTCAATGCCTTTTATTGTTATTATGTCAATCATATTGAATTCTGCTTGTGTCTGCAGGAAGATCTGCCCGTCCAGCTCCACGTGCAGCACCTGCACGCCCTGCACCTCAGCCAGGTATGGATGAATATGAGAGAAGGATAGGCTAGCTAATCTTTTTTCAATTTTCAATGCATCATTTGATCAAAATACATGTAGTGAATAGTGATGCAATATTTATCTGTCTACTAGAAATTGAGGACTTAAACTATTCTTAAACTATTCTGCTGACCTACCTTCCATTGATATCTTGGTCCAGTTCACCATGCTCCTCCTCCAGCTCCTGCTCAGAGTAGCGGTGGTGGATCTATGCTTGGGGGTATTGGGTCAACCATAGCTCAAGGTATGTCAAGGAAGATTGCCGTACTGTTTTTGGTCTGGAATCTGTCAATATAAATTTTCAAATGATTATCTAGTACTGAATTGGGTATATTTTCTTCATTTTGTAGGAATGGCTTTCGGGACTGGAAGTGCTGTTGCTCACAGGGCTGTGGATTCCGTAATGGGACCTCGAACAGTTCAACATGAAGTTGTTGGGCCTGCTGCTTCTGCTGCCCCTGTGCCCACTGCTAATAGTGTTGATGCATGCAATGTTCACTCAAAGGCATTCCAGGATGTATGTGACCTCATTATTCTGTTTTTACCTAGTTCCGTCCTCCTCTGTTGGAAAAACTTGAGTAATATTACTTTAATGTTGGGACCAGTTTTAAGTGATTATTGAGTGATTTTCCTGCAGCACTTGAACATTAAGCTTGTGGTTTAACGTGTCTTGTTTTCAATTTGTAAGTTTAGATGTATACCAAGAAAATGTTACTTAAGGTGATGTTGCTCGTTTGTTTGCAGTGCCTGAACAGCTATGGGAATGACATAAGCAAGTGCCAGTTTTACATGGACATGCTAGCGGAATGCAGAAGGAACTCTGGTGCCACAATGAGTGCATGAACATGCTTCTTATGCTATGCCCTGCAATGGAGTAGCGCTGGATTTTGCTTCAGTGCTCTATTGTGTGTCGTGGTTGGAACTGCATTTGTGGTTAAATATTTTTGATTTAATAATCCCAGTTGCATGATATTGAAAAATTGGCATGAAACCACTATTGCTGTGTTTGCTACTTGGTAACACTACCTGGAATATACAATTTGGTCGGAACTTTACCTGGAATATTATTACTGTGGTTCCATTGGTGTTCGAGTTATGCTGACATTTCTTGAAATAGCTGATTTTGCGGTTGCCGTAGTTTGAAAATTGAGCAATGAACACTAGAAGTGTATCTAAAGCGATGGACTTCTGAGTTAATTTTAGCGATGAAACCCACCGCTGAGTTTTTAGTTCTTCTACAATCTTTTTTGGGTTGTAGTTGGGGACGTTATTTGGACTCGGTGTTAAAATTGGCTCCGTGCTTGCATGGTTAGCACAGCTAATGGTCCGTGTGGCGTCAGTATCAGTTTTTTTTTTTTTTTTTGGGTCAAGATTTTGCGATGAAAAATATATTTGATTCTTATCTTTCAGGGCTGTTATTTATGCCCATGTTGATAGGGGCAGACTATCCTCTGATAATTTGCTAGCTATAATGAAACTAATATGTAATATATCAGGTATAATAACAATTTAAATTAAGAACGATAATGTTTAAAATATCTCATCTCATGCAATCCTTTACCTGCTCAATCGGCTTCCTGAGTTTAGATAGTTATCTTCAAACGAGTAAACATCACCCTTAACCCCCATTGCATGTGGTGTGGTTGTGTTTCATGTCTTTGATCCTATCTTGGTCTTCTTACGAAATTGCACAGCATGATGATGCCAACACTTTTATGGCAATGTTAAAGGGTTGGTAATAGGGTACTGGTACTCGTGCCAGCGGCTTTATTTCTCTGTTTTCTTTCTTTTCTTCTAGGATTATTTTTATTGCTTGTTTTGCTTTTGTTTTGTTCGCTTTGGATGAACTGTTTGTGATTTGCTTCTTTTTGTTCGCTCATTGCTGTCTTTGGCGAACTAGGGTAGGTGTTTTATTGGGAAAAAAAAAAGGTGTATTTTTTTTTTTTGGTTTTCCAAGGGTATCCAACGCGTGAATCGCGACTAATTCCTTCGCTGGGCCATATGACACCTCAAAGGTGGGAATTTGGCAGGAAGTTTTTTTCCATTCCCAAAGCGCAGGTTCAACCCCTGACTGGTTATATGCATGAGCCTCACCGCTCGACCACATCCCAGATAAAAAAAAAAAAAAGGTGTATTTAACTAAGAAATTATATTTGAAAAGTTTTTGTTAAAAAGTTAATTGAGCCCAAATTGTTTTTGTTGGGGTATTGACCTTTTGTTGGTCATGATTGGGTTATAAAATTAAAATAATACAAGAATACATCTAATTATTTGGATCCCCTCTCAAAATCAAACCAAATAGGCCATATCATAACGCCGCCATTGCCGTGTAAGATGAGTGTAGGGCACCTAGCATCATCTTCTCCTTTACACCTCCGGCATCTCCTAAGTTGTCTTTAAAGGTACCATCAAATTTTAGGATAATACACCAGTGAAGTCTAAAGTAGTTGGTAGATAGTTGGGTTTCCTAAACACTATGTCATTGATTCAATTCATGGTTATTTCTGTGGAAAATGTTTTGTTAGGAGAAATAATATCCACTTTGATGATCTTTGCACTTCAAAGGGGATTACTGTTTAACGGTGAATACCTCCTAGCAATAACTTTTTTTATGTGGAATAATTTAAACTTCAGTGTTCCGCAAATTGTTACTATGATATTGGATATGCGAAATTTACATTAAAAAATGAATTATGAAGTTTCCGTTTATGTAAAAAATGTTTGTCTAACCCTTTTTAAGTTTATTAAGGTGAATTATTCCAATTATGTTTCATGTACAAATTTGCTTTTAGATAGGTTTGGTTGAAGGGGTAAACTTGAAGGGGAAAGTTTTATTGGGTGAACTCTATGCATAAAAATAGTTTAATACTTGTGTAAAAGCACCGAAAGTAAAATAGATTTTAAAAAGCATTATTATAATTATTGTAATTATTAATGAAAAGTAATGAATAGTGAGTATTAAGATATTCAACGTTCTTTATTATTGTTAATAGAGGGTAGGGTGATTATTGAGATAGTCAATGTCAAAATATTAATTTTTACGGAAAGTATGATATGTTAATGGATAATTGGGATCTAATTTCTGCTTATATTCCTTATTAAAAACAGATATTCACTCATTGTCAATAATAGAGTACAGAAAGCTACTAATCCTTTTATTACCAATAATGTACAAAAAGGGCACAAAATGTAATGATCTCAAATGTTAATAGTTTTTTTTTATAAAACAATGTAGAATCTTAAACAAATTACAAAGGAATAATTATGATAAGTATTGGTGTACAAATAATATTTTTTATTAAAGTGTAAAAATAATATTGGTATAGAAATAATATAATAGAACAGTATATGAGAAAGCTGCTATTAATCCTATTTTAGAACGATAAGAAGATTATACCTAAAATTTATTATGAAAATCTCTTTTCTAACCTAACACATCACAAAATTGTATGTACGTGAACATTTAATTCCAACGTTTGGAAAATAGTACTCTAACTTGCAACATTTATTGAAACAACTTTTTAATCGAAGAGGGTGCTATTTATCACGGAAAGTTTTTTATTGAAACGGTATGAATAATCGTGCGGTGGTTGAGTTCAGATAATGAATCGGACATTTTTTTAGACATTTTTTATTTTTGCTCTTTTGCTGTCCTTTAGACATTTTTTTCTTTTTCATTATAATTTTTTTTCTTGCTCTCTCTTTGTGAGTGTCTTAGATGTTCCACAAAAAGTGGTTCAAATAACACAACTCATGATTCAATCAAAAATAAAATAGAGAAATGATGCTTATACATTCCATGTGACAAACAAGTTTTAAATTGTTGGATTGAATGAAAAAACGCTTCAAAAATATTTTAAGGAAAATAGGAATGAATTTTAATAGTGAATTGTACTATGTGTCAAGGGAATATGCCAGATGTGTTGTTTCCTACGAAACATGGGTACGGGACATGACATGATATGACATAGACACTGACACAAGAGGCACACTAAAGTTGAAAATTTATAGAATACGAGCATGACATATATATATATATATATATATATATATAGAGCTAAAAATTTAAAAAAATAATATATTATTTAAAATATTATTTATATAAATTTCATTTATATTTTATTTTCTTATAAAGTTAAAATGCTATAAATTATTTCTTTTTTATAACCTTGTTTATATTATGTTTTTATATATTAGAATAAGAAAAAAATAAATTTTAAATTAAATATATATAAATATTGGTCATGGATGTGTTATGTAACATCTGACACAAATATGTATCTAACACATAGAGACGACATTTAAATAATATGATTGAGTTTTATAGATTGGTTCATATAGCATGGCTTAATAGAATATGAGACCAACGGCTTATACATTCCATTCGTACACACGTATATGCGAATAAAATTCGTATCATTCAGTATTCTCCTTAATTGAAACTTACATACATACCATTCGCCACACATTTCTTCTCTATACTGAGTATTAGACCTTATAATGTCATTTTTTTTTTTGGGAGAAGTACGCTCATCTCTAAGGTTTGATGTACCTCAAATCTCTTAATTTTAAAAAATTCTACATTAACCTCCTCTATTAATATTAGTCTGCTAATGGCTTTGATATAATAGTATATATATGCGCAACACATGATTTGTATTGATATTGTTGTAAATATTAAAGATTGTTATCATTATTAAATAACCATATTTTTCTTTTATTAAGTGATAATATGGTTGATATATGTTAAAAGTCTTTAATAAAAGGATAAATCTAATCATTTAATAATTATAGTAGGCTTTAATATCTATAAAAATATTTTTAAAGATCATGTGTTATGTACATATGTACTGTATCATCAAAATTACTAACGAACTAAGATTAGTTGAAAACGTCGGTGTTAGATTTTTCAAACTTAATAGCCTAATATACAAATCTTGAAAATAAAGATGTGTGAGTTGCATATCGACAAACCTTATAGGAGGGTGAGTGTAGTTCTTCCTTTCTGTTTTTTTTTTTTTTTTTTGGTTGAATGCATCAAGATGTTATATCCAATCTTTTACCATTATGTTGTTTTGCGGAGGTTCACAATTCTATTGTGCAAATAAAGGATTTTTTTGATGAGTTAATACTTATTTTAATCTCTGACTTTACAATTGTAAGTCATTTCAGTCCCTAACTTTTAAAATGAGTCAATTTAGTTCTTAACATTATAAAATGTAGGTCATTTGGGTCCCTTAACTTATTTTTATTTAACATTCCATCAATTAAATGATAATAGGTAATCTTAAATTATACCTTGACATATCTTATGTCATTTAAAATATAATAGATTTTAAAATAACTCATGTTGTGCAATGTTAGACTCATAACACCAAAATGGATTATTTTAAACTTCATTCTATTTCAAAACACAAATGGTATATCAAGGTATCACTTAAGGCTATTTATCACCGCTTAATTGATGAAATGCTAAATAAAAAAGAATTGAATAACTAACATGATTCACATTTTGTAATGTTAGGGATTAATTTAATTTATTTTAAAAGTTAGGGGATAAAATGACATAAATATAAAATAAGGAACTAAAATGAGTATTAACTCATTTTTAATTGACACTTTAAATTGAAAAAAAATCCAAACAACTAATCACTATAAGTCTTTATATTAGCAATCTAAACGGCTAGCTTTGGAGATTGAAGTCCAGCAAATTAGTAATTGTCTGTTATTGTGAAATATTAAATGACAACAGAAGAGAAAATTGTGGGTAGCATTACACCATCCAAAATTTTATTCTATCATAAAGAAATGGCAACGTCAATGTTCTCATATGTGGCCAAAATTATTGGATGCCTTCAAAACTCCCACTCTTCACCACTACCCCTATGAGCCGCATCTTAATTTGCATTATGTATTACTTGTGGAACTATAACTCCTTTTGCTCTGAATTATTGATAGGAAGCTTTCTGGATGCTCTAGCTGAGCGCGAAAGTGCAAAACTTTTTATTTTCCAAGGATAAGACTTTGATTTACTTAACTTTCTCCTCTCCTTTTCTCTTCATTTTCTTCCCATCAACTTTTGTGTTGGCCTATATAATTATGTGAGTCAATGCTTCACAAAATACGTGCATTTTACTCAGTGCTGGTTTAGTGGAAAGCACTCAGTCACTCACCCGTTTAAATGACCCCTACAATAGTCTATATTAGTATTCCAACACGTCTATTATTTGAAAATCTCCCTACAAAAAAAAATTCTGCTTTATATATTTTTCTATAATGCGCAGTGATGTGGAAGTGCTTGCTTTGTCTTTGATTTTGGTAGTCTATTTCAGCCAGATTGACATTGATTAGTGTTTCCACAGTTTTGTATCGTGCTTCTAATAACAGCCTTTTTTAAAAAATAATAATAATAATAATAATAATAATAATAATAATAGGAGAACAAAAAACGGCCTCAATCTAAAGTCTGAGTATGTTTTTCTGTTTAGACAAGTGTTTTCAATACTTTATATACAATATATTATTATTAAGAAATTAAACACGAATTATAGTGATGTATATGAGTAAAAGATTTAATTAAACGAAGCAATCGCCATCGACAATTCTTACACCATTTTCACGGAAAGACTTCTTTCTTTTCACGACTTTTCAATTTTGTCTGCTTGCGTAATATATTGCCTTTCAACTCTCTCTCTCTCTCCTTCTTCGTTCTAAGTTACGAGGCATTCTACTTTATGTTATTTCTTTAATTCCTCTTCTACAACATCCTTTTCTAGCCGATGGAATTATTTTATTCACACATTTGCATGGAGATAATGTCCTTGAATATATATGCTAAACAACTTTCTGTAATCTATATATTCTCTCTTCATCATGTCCACTCAAAATTATCTTCCCAGTAACCCTGATATAGCCTTACTTAAGATAAACTTAGCACGTTTGACGAGCATAAAGTGCTTACTTTAAAGAAGAAGAATAATAATAAATTGCTGTCGTCTAACTATAAATTAACGCACGAATAGGCATGTTCATGAACATCATTGTCATCGTTAATATATAGATCACTCACAAATTAATCATAGTGTAAATCGGTAAGTTTATATAAGCAGTTGTTTCGATCATTTTATAATCGCCTCGGTACGTAACATCAAGTGCTCAAGTAGCTTCTTTTATGTGATTGGAATGTCAACATCTTCAAAAAGCCCGGATCAGTAGTTCGAGGATTGAAGAACTTAAAATTTAACAAAAGTAATTTATTTGTCTTTTAACTTATTTTTTTTATTTTAAAATTTTTCTTCTAACTAATAAACATTTTAAATTTGTCGTCTAAGTATAGTTTTAAAATTCAAATAAATGATTGACTCAATCGCATCACCAGGTCATTAGATCATTAGTTCAACATAATCGGTAGGTTACTACTTAAATTGGTTAAATTAGATTTAATTAAATAAATATATAAAAATATATTAAATATATAATAAATATAATTATTGCAGTAATAAAACACAACAACCCAATTGGCTTGCTGGTTGGTGAGCATGCACTCTTCTTCCATTATATGGGTTCAAACTTGATTTGCACCCATTTTGACTAGGTTTTACTATGCATTGGCCAAGTTTTGTCAAGTTTCAAAACTATGCTTCTAAGTAATAGTATTCTTAAATTCATCTTTTAATTTTTAAAAATTGAACATATTTATCTCTTTTACAAATATCATTTATTGCATTAGAGAATAGATTTGAAAATAGAACTTGGTACATAAGATGTCTTATCGATATAAGTGTTTGTCAACTAAGATCCTATATATAATTTTTTTGTAAAACTATAAAGCCTAGCATAGTTGATAGCTAACTTAATTTCTTATACATCTAGTTGGCAATTTGAATTCTAGTGGTATGTATGAAAATGGTCTTGGGGCTAGAGGTTTCTCTAAGGGAAGCTCTCACCTTAAAGGGATTAATAATTGTTATCAGCGATGTCTACCATGGGTAACACAAAAAAAAGATAAATATGTTTAGTTTTTTAGGAGTTATAGAACAAATTTGAAACTCTTAATTATTATTAATTACTTGGAGAAAAAATTTTAAAACAAAAAATAAATTAAGAAACAAATTAATTACTTTTATGGAAAAAAAATAATTACTTTTGCCTATAAATTTGGAGTATTCAAACCTGAACATTTTTTTTCCCAAAATTTATGAGAAGGAACATATTTTTAATAGCGATTTTTTAAAAAAAGTTTTTGAACATGTATTTAAAACATTATTATTGGAGACTCTCATAACTAAAGACATTTTTAACAATTTTTTTTCATATTTAATTTTAAACCATATCTCTATACTTGGGAATACAACTCCAAAATATTAGCACTCCCAACTCTTGTTTTTATCAATGGTGGACATTGTTTTTATGCATCCGAATCTTAAAGACAGTAAAGTTTAATCCTATAACATCTAGCGCAATACCCAAATAATTCACCACTACGGACACTCCTTGCAGACAAAATTAAAACACTACTGCTTAAAATAGGACCTCTCTTGTTGATTATGGATTGCCAAGTGTATTGTAACACCACCTATAACAAATAAACTGTTGAAGAGCTAGTCATTTGTTAGATAGGGCGGGTAATATGTACTCATTATTACTGTACAGATTGGTGGTAAATTATTTTTAATAACAATACATGTGACATGCATACTGCTGAGGAGTGGACCGTCAATATTGCCTCGAGGTGCAGATATTTTCACTACTGGGACTTAGGAGCTTTCATATATGAATTAGTTTTTGAATGCCTTGTCTTATTAATTGGTACCTCTTTTCTCCTTGGAATTGTGTATCCTATTTTGTTGCCTGACCATTTTGGTGGTGCATCATCAACCAACTATCTGAAAAAAATGCGCTCTTTGGCCCCATCTTAATGTAATAATTTGTGAAGTTCAGTTCATCTATGGATATGTGAGAAGGTTTATTTTCGCATTTTTCTTCTTTGTATGGACAGAGAGTATTTTATTGGTACATCATTGTATAGGTGTTATTAAGAAATCACGTATTATTAACGGGAGATTTCAATTACCTTACTAATGTGACAAAACGATTTGGCATTCATTATTATCTATCTAATCATATTTACTAGAAATGTAACAGGAATTTATACAAATGATGCCTAAAATCATGGGTATAAACTATAAAACTCTTTCCCACATATATGTATACACACATAATTCTTGGGATATAAGAAAAATTGTCCGAGTGAAACCGAAGCGGACCGTCGTTCAACACAGCAAGAAAGTTGGTGGAATCCACGTACGGGAAACAAATTAAAAGAGAATCGTGAGATCAATTACCATGGGAAGAGTATGACTTCATCTTTGATTATTTTGATGTCAAAGACTAACAATTAAAAATAAATGGGCATGCACATGGTATCAGCGAGAAAAAAATAGTAATTTATTCATTGAGGCAACTTGGACCTAGACAATTAGGAGTAAGTCCCTGGCACATAGACTGCACCCATGGTTCTCTAATGGATGCCAACCATGCATGTCATAACCAGAGAGCACCATGTTGCTATTAGTGCAAAGCTGTGTATGTATTTGCCCCACGACACACAAGCATCAAATTCCCCATTAAGCTTAATTTCTCTAAACCCGCTTCCACGTTTCTACTTCAGATATCACTCCTTATTTACAAGACTCCTTTCTCTTTTTTTATTTTTTTATCATTTTTTCTTTCTCTGACACATCTGTGACTCTGCATTGTCACAATCGACCCTTAAGAAAGCTGACACATAATCTCTTCCATGCTTCCTTATCTGGATCCCACAGTGCAGCCTTAACCCTTGCCTTCATAGCAAAATCTTCCTGAGTTTCCGAAAAGCATCCATAATATAATGAGTCAATACTTGGGCCACCTCTTCCAATGACCTGAACTAAACAACTCATAAGACAAGGAGAACATGAACATACCAGGATTAAACTGCGCTGAGTAAGACGATCAATAAGGTGAAGAAGGATGTCTTTGGTGTACTCAGGGTGGCCTTGGATTCCCATTATGTGATCTCCATACCTAAACATCTCAATTGCGGTCTTGTCCGACCAAGCAATCACCTCTGCTTTTGGTGGCAGCTCCCGGATCTAATTTGATGCATAAAGGATTTAATTTAATTTGATAAGATAACCATCATGATATATAATTGATGTATAAAGGATTTAGTTTTGATGCATTATTAATGTAGAATATTTTTACATAACTAGATGACATTCGATTTATATATATTGTATAAAAATCAATCTCATGTATGAAAAAACACAAGGCTATGAATACGTTTAGAAATACACCCACCTCATCCCGGTGGCATTCGATTATGGAAAGCTTTGAGGGCAGCTTGAGAGATGTCAATGCCAGTGGTGAAGATGATGACAAGTTTATGGTTCTGACACCGATGTCCCAACCAGTGGGAGAGCGAGTCACCTTCCCTCCCAATGCACGGCCAAGAATCTGATGATCAAATATACACGATCCATAATCTTGGTAGTATTTTGCTAGAGTAATAAATGATATACCATTTTGGTACAAAAGAACAAAAGGCAAACCTTCAATTGAAAAATAAAAGATAAAAGAAGATGATCAAAAGAAAAGGAAAAGGAGTTTCTACATTGGCCTTTCTCCATCATACAGCTAAATGATCAATCTTTTACACCAACCAACACTACGTGATAGATGGCTCACACACCCATGTTGATCCAAGTCATCAAGCACGCTTGATAAGAAAAAGACAAATATTGCAGAAAACTCATTAATCGTGGGATACCATAATCATGGAAGCATAGGCTTAAATGAAGCATGTGAATGTAAGACAATTGTCTACAGAATCAAGTAAAACATTTTTAAAAGATTTTCACGTCACAAAAGGTAGTAACAAATATACATTTACAAAAAAAAAAAAAAAGGCTAATGTACTTTTCTAGTTGTCATTTTACAGACTTCTTTTTCTTTGGTCAAGTGATGACAAGATAAATTTTACCCAAGGAAAAAAAGGTGGGGTCAATTTCATTCATCAAATATTGTAATAAACGAACTGAAAGTGAAAAGCAATGATCGAATCATTAGGTTGGCTTATGTCTTCTTAGTTCATACGAAACAAATTTTGCTTTCTTTAGGTCAAAATCTTTGCAACTGACAAATAACAAAAGAAGATAAAGTTTTCGTGTGTCTAACGGCTTCAGATGGAAAGAAAAATGAATTAAATTCGGTGTAAACAGAAGCAGCTGAACAATAATGGAGCAAAAATCAACCAGTCGAATACGTCAAGTAATTATTAGAAACAGCTAAGCCTATTCCATAAAGGTGCTAAATTCCCTTTTAGAACTAAACCTCTTTTTTCAGCCATTAATTTTCAGCTTTAATCATTTTGGCGATATTAATTTACTCTTTTCTAGCATAAATCTCCTCTTGAACCAATCAAAGGCAGGCCACAAACAAGAGGAGTACTAACAAACAAATAGGACCCATGGTGATAAGGAAATTTTGACATAAACATTGAAAAATTCCTAAGATAAATCCGAAGAGAATCTCAGTGGTACCCAACAATTTCTCCATGTGACATTGCCATACTCATAAGATGAGAGAGACCAATGAGAGATGCTGGGGGACCAGTCAGACTACATAGGGCTAGCTCATACATACCCCAGTAACCGTCTGATCATTCACTCAGATACATAAATCTACGGCCAATGCACTTCAAGTTTAGATTCAATATTTTGTCGATAGAATAGGACAAGAGAAACTCCTCAACATCTACGGTTCAGACAGCGTCCTTTGTCCCATGCTTTACTGTATTGGACTGGACCAGACGCCAGCCAATTACTCTCCACATTCACTACTTTCAAGAACAAAAATAAACTTCCGACGGTTTTAAAAAAAAAAAACAGCCCAAAGTTATCTTTTTTAAAAGAAGAAATCTCACTTTTTCTGGCAATGGTTCAAAGCTCACATGAACAATTTTTCAGACAACATAACAGATAATATAATAACCAAGCAAGAGAAAGCACATGGAAAAACGTGTGCCAAATACCAAGATAAAAAAAAAAAAAAAAGGTATTAAAAATTGATGGCACTTGATTGTGAGAGAAATTCTGCGATGAATGAAGCATCTACTAAAAGGGATATTGATCTTGCCATATTTAATGTGTAAAGTAAAAAATACGATATAAACTAAATTTATATCTTAATACGATACAACCATATGTAAGAATTTTTCTTGATTATGATTATTATTATTATTATTATGATCACTTTCTGCGAATAGAAATAATTGTTGAAAATTCAATATAATATATTTACAGCCAGATACATTTTGAGTTTTGTATATTATTGTTGTTAGTGGATGGGTACCTGGTGGCCAAAGCAAACGCCAAGGACCCTCTTGTTCATGGAGTCCAACTTGTTGAGGAGATTGAGGAGGTCGTGGATCCAAGGGTCATTGCCATGTGCGTCGTTGCAGCTGCCAGTGATGACGAAGCCATGATAGAGTGCCAGCTCATCATCGTGAGGGAACTCCCCACGCGCCACCCTGTACACGTCCCACGTCTCCCCTTCCTCCCTCAGCATTCTCACGAATACCCCAAAATACCCTTCGTGCTTCTTCCTCACGTACTCCGAATCCTCCGCGCACAACAACACCCCAAACCTCTTCCCCTCCTCCTCCATGCCCTCTCTCTTCTCTTCTTCTCTCTTTTGCTCTCTTTCTCTCTTTGTCTGATCGTGACTTTCTCTCTCTTTCTAAGACCTTAGAGAGAGAGATAGAGAGAGAGTGGAGAAGGGAGACACAGAGAAGAGAAGAGAAGAGAAGAACAGGGGTGGGTCTATCTGTGTTTGTGCTGGAAAACAAATGAGTTTACGTTTGAGGCAATGGCACCGTTAGTGATGGTTTTATTTTAAAGGGTTGAGGCTATGCAAATGCCCTTGTTTGCTTCCCTTTATTACGAGATTGTCACCGATTAATTCCAATTAGCTGTATTTTAGGACGACCCCTTAATTGTTTTGATGGGGATTCTATGCTAAAACGGCCCGGGTTTTAACAACAACAGCAAAAAAAACATATTTTGCTTCGAATTTTGAAGTTCCAGTTACCGAAAATTAGCTAGTGTGTGATCGGGAAAAGTAAGGATCGTGAATGTGGCCGCGATTACGGTCCATGGGTAAAACCACGAATGAACCTGCTCTTTTCTTTCTTTCATATCTTTTTTTTTTCCTTTTTAATTTGATTTTTTTTGGTCCACAATAAACTTGTTCCTAAAAGCGACATAGATCAGTTGGTATCAAATTCTTCCATGCCAGAATGTTACGTGGGCATCACCTGGAACCAATTGTTACAAGAATTTCAAGCCTTTTCAGTTTTGGCTATCAATTTTTATTCTTCCGAATATACTGACCTAATAAAAAAAATTTACAAACTCTTCCATTCGTATAATGGCTTATGAATAAATATGATTAGCTTTTATTTCATTATTTAAAAGATTATATAAAAGAAAATTTTGATTGGATAAATATATTAAAATTGGAGGTGGAAGCGGAAGTTGATACCATAATTCACTCAAATCTCTTCAATTGCATAATTTTTCCAATTGTGAAAATGAAGTTGACAGAATATCTGTACATGTGTCATTATGTGATTAAATAATTATTTAAAACTCTTTTATACTTTTAATATATAAAAATTAATTCTTTATTTATAATTATCCTCTAACTTTATTAATGTTCTTTAAACTACAATTGGATTTATACGAAGAATATTTTTACACATAACTTAAAATGAAAATAATCTAACTGATATATATATATATATATATATATATATATATATATATTACTCGATTAACACCGGATAATAAAAAATGCACAGAAGAAATGTGTTATAAATTTTGTTATTGAATTAAGGGTTTGATTTTAAAAGATTGATAGTGTAAAAAACAATTTAAACAATCATTAAGTCAAATCTTTTTACTTACATGACTTTTTATATAGTGGATATGAAAGCCAATTATATTTATTTAGGTGGAAATACAAGATCAATATGATAAAGTTTAATTATTGTACAGCTTTGAACTGATACGAAAATAACGTTATAAATGCTATATATTCACGCCAAAAAGAAGCAACAGGAAAAAATGCTTACTTCGCTCTAAATTCAAAGGGAAAAACCTCCATCAACTTGGGAGTATAATGAACACATTCGTCATTTTATAAGATCTCGTAACATACTTCTAGAAACTTGTTTTGAACTGCAGAATACAATATGAAATGTTACAACATTTTTAGTTCACAAAAAGAAAGTGTGTTTAGGTGTACAAAAAATATAGATAAGTTATAAATGTTGTGTATTACAGGAGTTTTTCCCGTCTGTATTACAGGAGAATTTACAGACAGAATATTGAAAAATTGAAAAATTAAATTTTTTTTATCAAAGTCAGCAGATCTATTTGTAAATGTTGGCACAAACTCCAACCAAGGTGCGTATGATATAGACAGATATACAAATGGACTTTTTTAAAAATGTAATTACAGAAGAATAATTTATCTGTAATTTGAAATTTCAAACACATATCATATGCAAAATTTACAGATGGAGACAGCAAAATCCATCTGTAACATTATCAGTGAAACAATTCATTTCATTGATTGCATTACAAATAGATTTTATCATCTGTAACGCACAGGACACAAATCAAAACTTGCACGGGCCTCTTCTTCTTCCCCATCTTCCATCTCCCACTCTCTCTAGCGCCGCCATCATTATTTTGGCGGCCTCTGGCGATTGGAGCCTCCATTTTGCAAACAGTTTGTGCTATTATGTTCCTGTTATTGTGCTCTATCTTTTAATCAGTTTAGTTTTTTTTAATTTTCAATATTTTGTACACTTTCTAATGCATATGTTTCTTCTGACAATGAAATTGATGAAGTTGCTTAATTATGATTTTTCTTTGCTGGTATATATATTTTGACAATGTATGTATTAATAATGTTGCAAACTATGGAGACATTTATGGTGTTTTTAGTTTTGTACATTGCATTGATATTATTCTCACCTTTATTGCCTACCTAAACAAGTTTTCTTACTCATTTGTTTGTTGATGTCATCTCGACCATCCTTGCTAAATTTGCACATAGTGTGTTGCGCCATCTTCTATTCCCCCTTTTTTTTTTAATCCATTGCAAATGGATTTTACCGTCTCTAGAATTATAGGCAGTAAAATTCTCTTGTAATCAATGACTTTTAAAATAATTTTTTTGTCAATTATAAATGAATTTTATCATTTATAATTTTAGATACCGTAAAATCTGTCTGTAATGGGGAAACTTTGAACCATTTTTTCATCCATTTATAGACAAAAAATTTCATTGGTAATCTATACAGATAGATTAATCCGTCTATAAAGATAACTATAAATTACAGATCAAAATATAAAACCGTCTATATTGCTTATAAACGTGAAAAAAATAGACTACTTATTATCGTCTATAAATCCATCTATCAGTGTAAAATCTATCTATATCTTGTTAAAAATTTGTCTGTAAATCTACTTGTATTCCATAAAAATCTTGTAGCGTTTAAGCCCCATTTTAGTGCAATTTGACATATTTCACTGTTACAGTTCTGTTTGTCTTCTTTTAGAAACATTCTTAATAGCGTTATTTGTTTTTGCTTCTTCTTTATTTGGATCTATTTGTCTTTGATAAACTCTATATATTATGTTTGATTTTGTTTGCTCACTGCTACACTTGGCTGGCTTGAGTTAGTATTTTATCAAAAAAAAAAAATGAGAGTAAGTTTTTTTCAGTTAAATTTTATACATAAATTATAATAATAAAAAAAATTATTCTTATTTTTACTCTGAACTAAAAAGTACCTTTGAGCCAATCGTTGGTGGTGCATTTTAGTCGTGAGTTTGCCCTTTATTGGTTTAATATTATTGACACAAAATTATTGAGAATTTTGATGCAAAAGAAAAGTTAAAGCCTTTTGATTCATGGGTAGTGTGTTTTTTATTGTAATAGTTGTCGAGAATGGTTTGCACAAAATTAGTTATCCCAATTAAAATGTGAAATTTATTATTTTAACATACAATGTAAGTGGGTGTCTCAATTGAATGTGATTATAGTCTTTATTCACTTTATTTATTTATCACATTTAAAGATAATAAATTGAATGTCATGTGTCTATATCCCATCAAGGTACATACTTTTGCATGTTAAAATGACTTATAAAATATTGGCAACAATAGTGAGGATCACAATCCAAATTAGGTATCCAACCATGGTTGAGCTTCAAACATATTATTGTAGTGTCATTTGCAAATAAGTTTGAGATAAATAGGATGCAAAGCTTGCATACGGTGGTAAACGATAATGAATATGAGATCCGCGGGTTTCATAACAGAAGAAATTTAAAAACGATTTTTTGTTTACATGGTATTAGAATTCGAAAAAAGAAAAAAAAAAATCTCGTCATATAATGTTACACGTGAAACACAAGTTTGTACTTTCCTTCACTGTGGCTAACTTTAGACTAGCATGAAATGAAAATAATCTCTCGAGAACAATTTTAGTCTCCCACTTTTCACTTGTAAATTATTTTAATTATGTGAGTTATATTAATTTCTTAATTTATTTTTATTTAATATTTTATTAATTAAATAATAATAAATAACATTAAATGATATATTGACACAGTATATATTTACTAAAATAAAATATAATTTAAAATGACTCATTTTATGATTTAAAATTATATAAAAATGAATCATTTAAATGTTTATTATAAAATGACTTATTTTATGTAATTTTAAATATCAAAATAAGTTATTTTCAACTTTATGATAAGATATCACTTAACGTTATACATAATCATTTAATTGATAAAATATTAAATAAAAATGAAATAAAGGATTAATTTGACTCATATATTATAATATGAGGAACTGATTTAACTCATTTTAAAATTTAGATACTCTAATAACTCATAAGTAAAAATTCCTAAAATGAGCATTGACCCAACAATTTTATGTTACAAATCTTTTGAAAATCAGATTGATATGTTTTACCTCTTTCAAAAGCCAATCTGATGGCGCGATGCAACAGACAAAGATGATCGGTTTCTTTATGTCATAAATCTTGTGATGATCAAATTGATATCTTTCACGTTTACGTCTTTCAATTTAGAAATTAATTATGTTAATCTGATGAGGGTAGAATCATAATCAACTCCAGACAAAGGCCGCAAGATTCAAGCCTCAAAACTGTTGTCGTTTGTGGGGTGGGTCCAAATTCTAAGCAAATCACGTGATATTCCATCACTTGATAGCAGTCACGTGCACGTCTTGGCAAATGGGTGCTATCCACGTATGTCACATTCACGACAGTATAGTTATATTATTTAATAACTTTTAAAAAATATAATTTAATTTTTACCAATTGAATTACAGTTATGTATTACAAAGATCGACTTTTTAATATGTTATATTTATAAAAAAATCAACACTATTTTTTTTTTGTTCGGCGTTTTATGAGAGAAGTGACGTCTTATATTGGTTAAAAATGGATAAAGTAAAGATATAATATTACTTCTAGAATATTTTCTACCACTTATTAAAATTTTATTTAATTTTTTATAGTGATAGTTAAATAAAACAAACTGTTAATTAAAGAAAACAAATATAAAAAAGGAAAAAAGATAATATCATATTGTAAAGAGTAGTTTAATTTTATTTATACTCATAGGATGTGTAAAATCATGTCAATTCACACCTCATTCAATAATAAATGGTATGTGAGTCAACACGATATCCCACACTTTATGAGTATAATTATTATTTCTCTAATATAAATTTTGAACAAGAAAAGTAACAATTATGTGTGAACACACTATATTATTAACATATTAATAATAATTGATAATTAATTAGCTTGAATAATTTATGATTATCTATTACGATTGATTTTGTATTAATAATTTACAAATCTAGTGTACACTAACTTACGTAGGCTGAGTTTGTGTAAGAATTTTTCTTGAGAGAGTAAGTTATAAGAAAACTATTTTGATGACAAAAAGGATAATGAAGGTTGCACAGATAATTTTGTCCAGAAACCCCTCAAATTTTGAATACGAGTCACTGATGCAAAGGAACAAATTATAGATATAAAATGAGAAAGAAGGAAGATAGTTTTTTTTCTTGTAACCGAAAAAAAAAAAAGACAGTAAATGGTTGTGATAAAATATATAATTATTTATCAGTTATGCCAAATATTTTTCTCTACAAAACTAATACTCAAAAACATGAAGTAATAACGTGTGTGTGTCTATATATATATAGAGAGAGAGAGAGTGTGTGTGTGTGTTATCATGCACGTCTTTATATGGAGATTAACAAGTTATACATTTTTATTTAGACCAAAAGCCTACAGTTCTCTTATCCAAAGAAACTTATTGTTTGAGATAAATCTGTAATTTTGCTTTATTAACATACACACAAATATTCAGAGAGAGAGAGGGGGAGAGAGAGATGAGAAAACTCCATTGGAAAACCTCTTTTCAAGCGATATAATATAAGACTAATAAGCACCTTGATTATTAATTAAAGAGCGCAAAACATGTAACTGCTCAAAGTGCCCTTGATTTTTTGGTTAAAACTTAGAGTAACCACACAAATTGATCACTCACAATTGTTAAAATAGGGTATTATATATCCTTAACCAGCATATCAAAACTCGACCAGAAGATGAAAAAAGAGCTCGGCTGGGAGAAGGTGGAGTTCGTCTGAGAGGAACTATAACTCGACTAGGACTAGATGGAGCTCAGCTGATAGGCATGTGACAAAGCTCAGCCACCTATCATCTGAGCTCCTCCTCCTCCTCAGCCAAGCTTCGAGTCCTCCTGGCTAAGTTATATTTCGTCTTAGACGAGCTTCACCTTCTTCTAGTCGAGTTTTTTTATTTTTATTTTTCATTTTTTCATCTTTGCCTTCCCGCCGAGCCTCGACAAGTAGGTCAGGGACTTATAGTGTTCTATTTTTACAATTATGAGATATTAATTGGAGTGTTTACAATTGTTAAAGATTAATTTATCTATTAAAAAAATTATCAGAGATCAATTTGAGTGTTTAGTGTATATCTTAAAAGCACCATAACAACGTAATCGCCGATCTTTGACGGAAATCTTGGGCAATAAGACAAAGTTGTAATGAATCAATTATAACGAGCTATGGTTCCATATGAATTTTGTTTGGCAAGAAGTAAAACCGCTTGCAACCCACTACGTTTTGAGAATATGACAGAGGAATCAGTTCCTATAGCTGCCCACATAGTCGGCACCAAGGCATTGAAATTTCTTTTGGGTATATAATATAAGACTGTTGGACCAATGTATGTATTAATATAATAATGAATTATTTGGAGCTATTTCTTTTTTTTATCTTAAAATTTTTCCTCAAAATAAACTATTAACATTATGAGTGTTTACTTGATAAAAATGAATAAAAGTTTCACCCACGCACAAGGCGATTGATATCTGAGAATGGAATCCACATTGCATCACTCGGATTAGTGAACGGCCAAGTGGTACCTAAAGGCCCAACAAGTTGCCTTGGCATGGTGTCTTGTGGCCGACCATATGAGCTTTAATAATATCTTCAAGGCATTTTTTTACCCAAACATGAAAGGTATCTACTATTTTTGGTTCGGCCGGTATCCGTTGGAAACACAGGTAAATGGAAAAAGACTCCAGTCGCACTTTAATTTTTTCAGGTGTGTATGAGTGGACATGATCCATGAACCGTGGCCCAAAAAAGACAAAAGGAATGGACATGATGATGGTGAGTTTTATAGTAAATTTCTTATTTTTTTAATTCATCATAGACACTATACAATTAGTACATGATATGATTCAAGCTCATTTTGCTTCCTTTATTTTGTAAATTAGCAGTACATCTTTAAAGGAAGGCTAGCTAGAAAATCTGATGCGCCTTAAAATTATGTGACATATGCAGTATTTTAATTACTACTAAAGTTTAAATTAAAACAACTTGCAATTTACCCTTAATTATAAAAAATGTTGACCAATCATAAAAGTCCTTCTATCTTGGGAGTTGGCATCGTAAATATTACTAAGCCGTATTAGAGTTTTAACACAGCTCCTTTCTTTCTTTCTTTTTTTTTGTACTGTGGTTTGTTTATAAAATGTATTTTAATATTTACAAAAAAAAGAAATTGCCTTTAGAAAAATTAAATCCTTAAATGACTTGACTTGATAATAATTGCTGCCAAAATCGAAGGCTTCCACTTTCGTAATTCCCAAACAAAGATTAGGAAGTCCGGAGGCGTGAAACTTAATTTTCATTTTCGCATGATATGATCATACAAACAACCGTCAAGTAGGCACCAACTTACAGCAATAAAAAAGACGTGTCAAACGCTTTGTTGAAACTGCCAAAATGTAGTGGCTTATGATTGACCACCATATGTCATTGCGTAATAATATTTTGAAACACATTTTATAAAATATGGTGTCGATATATATACATCTATTATTGAATTGAATTTAGACTCCACTTAATTTAAGTCCCACAACTAATTCAATAATAAATATATGTGTGTTAACATGATACCTATAAAATATGAATCAAAATAATATTTCTTACTTATTTGGTGAACCTTATGCATTATTGCATCAGCCTACTCGATCACCACTTTACTGATGTGATGTCCAATAAAGTGCTTTGTACGGTTTGTTTTAGGTCATGCATTGAACGTAGATTTAGCTGTGGCAAATTTTTGCTAATAGAATAGTTTACGGTCTATGTCAGTTAGCCTTTTTTTTTTTTTTTTTTAAACTCCCCCTTCTTCTTCTCTAGTAAACTCAACCGTTATAATTCTATTTTCTGTTTCTTTGTTCTTTCTTCCTTTTTGTTTATTCGTTTGCAAAAGGATGAAAGTTTGATTGGTTAAAATCCAAAGTATTCTCAACCCTGTTCCTGGAAAAGCCTTCAGAACTCTCAAAATAATCCTAATTAGCATGACAAGAAATGTGGATCTGCAATATCTTCGCTTTCCAACCACTAAACCTTGCAAGCATGTAAAATAAACTCTTAATTCCAATTTTACGATCATGTTTTTCACGTGTACTATATAGAATTTTTTATTTTATTTTTTTCGGGTCTTATACGCTAATGATACACAATAATTATAATAATTTATTGTATTCAGGAACTTTTCTACTTAGTGGAGTAACTACTGAGAAGGTCATCATTAGTACTACGTCCACAAAGATTCGGTAAACAAATTAATTTATTAGCTAGACAATTTGGGATAATGATTGCAATTTTCACGTTTGTTTAACTGGCAATCCAAGTGCTTCTGCTGTATGCTATTTTTATAAACTATATTTGATTAGGAGGAAAAATAAGGATAAATTTTCTATGGATTAGGTTTATATATAATGTTATACAATTAATTTGTGAAAATTTATATCTTATTTTTATTCCATAACCAAACACATCATAAGATTAAGTATAAAATCATTTCCTACATGGTGAAATATTTTGCATGAAAGGCAGGTAAATTGGAAGGTGGGGAGCTGTGGATTGAAAGAGTAATAGAGTAGTTGAACTACTTTTTAATCTTAAATTAGGCAAATGAAATCATTAAAAAGCCTCTTCTTTCCATTGTCAAGAAAAAAGAAAGCTAAAAATTGGAATTCATAAGGTCATGCATTGAAGCCCCTTCGTTCCGTTATCAAGGAAAAAAGAAAATGGGAAAGCTAAATATGGGAATTCATAAGCTCATCATCAATATTTTTGGTATGCCACATGGTCATTTACAAAAAAAATAACTTTTTGTTTTGTCAAGAAAACAATGGTTTTCGGTCTTGCTTAAACATCGTTGTTCTATCAGCTTATGAACCTTTGCAAGGTCCATTTTTTATTTTTTGGGTAGGAATGTCTACATATACTACTATTAAAGAAACACAAGAAAAACACACTATTACAATATGTTAAAGCCCAGTTTATTTAGCTCTTTTGATTCTACAAGCCCTCTTTGTCTATGCATTCGACAATGGTGCCATTGCTTTTTGTTAAAACCACGATTTGTTATTACGATATATATTTATGATAAAAAAAAAATTACGATATAAATTTATGAATCACGGCCAAAAAATGGCTGTTAATTAATTCAAAAAATATTATAAAATCAATTAACATATTAATTAAATTAATAAATTAAATGACTGGATAAAGCTATACTTTTCAAACAGTTAAAATAAAAATACAAACATAAAGTTACAATATTATGCTATACAAAAAAAAAAAACAAATTAACACATTTGTCAAAGGTAAATAACAAGAACTCCACTACAAATCCACCCAACTCCATTTTAGCATCAAAATGACACTTCGCCCCACCTCTTACTTTTGGACAAATGGGACTGTAAAAAAAATCTTTGACAGAATATTCTATTTTAGCCACATTTATATTGTAGGGAAATGATAAGTGTCCACCCCTAAACATACACCACACACTTACACCTAGTATAAAAGTTATAAACCAACATGAAAAAAGTTGTAAACCAATGTACAAAATGTTGTAAACTAATTTTCAATAGGTTTTGCATATTGGTTTACAATTTTTTGTAAATTGATTTACAATATTTTACATGTGATTTACAATTTTTTTATACACAGATTTATAACATTTTACTAGATGTAAGTGTGAGGTATATGTTTGGAGGTGGATGTGTATTACTCCTCTATACTGTATACGTGGAAAAAACAAAAGATAGACTTCAGCTTTTACTGCCATTTCACTAAACAACCAAAACAGCTCATACTCCTAGGCAGAAACCAATAACCATTCTTTTTCAGAAAACAGAGTAGATTAATCAAGTGCATAGTACATCAAATCAAAGATTTTTCTCGGGTCAATTTTATGCATTATTCTTTTGCAACCCAAAGAACAAGCTTGATAGTTATTTTGAAGACTTAAGAGGCTTGGATTTTTATTGAGTGGGAGAATGAATATCATGTTTTCATGCTCTTCAAAACGCATTATTGAACAGTAGCAACAGGGGGTAAATGCATTTAGAATAAAGTGTCGACAACAAAGAAGACAAATTTGAACAGTAGCAACAGGGGTAATGGAAGTAAACATTGTTGTTCTAATGGAAATTGCATAAGTGAACTGGGTGTTTGGAGATATACTTGAAGAACGAACACCAATAACCCTTGATACATAATAAGTACTGCAAATGCTTTCCTACATGTGATCATGTCATTGTGGATATGAACAATAATATTTTAACACCCAAAAAGTGAATGTATATTCAGACACTCACTTTATAATCATTGGATATGATGAATGTTAAGAATAAGTAGGGATATTCATCATATCTAATGGTTATAAAATGAGTGTCTGAATTGACACTCACTTTTTAAGTGTTAAAGTATCATTACCCCTATATTAAGATAGAAAATAGTAAATTGAAGCAGTTCGTTCAATCCCAACCATAAAAAATCAAATGGAGGGATTGGATGATATTTCATTAAATTTTTTTATTGAATATAAAACTATATTAATAATATCTTAAGGGTTTAATTTTGATGCACTGATATTGTCATTCAATTAAATTAAATCCTTTCTTTTAATTGATTTTTTTAAGTAGTAAGGTGAAAAAGTAACCATACTTACTGATATGACATTATATGATTGGATGAATATGTAAAAAAAAAATATACCGTTAACATATTTCAATTAAATCCATATTTTAACTAATATAAAACTGATTAAATTACAACTTTTAACCTTTATTTCCTATTCTGCCCTCTAATTCCTCTCTCTCCTTCACCCCATTCACTGCTCTCACAATCGCCCATGCGCAACACGTTCCATCCTCATTGTCACTAACTGGCTTGCGGCTCCATCTTTCTTTTACTAGTGTTCCAAAGTTCAAATTAAAAAGAAACCAAAAGGGGCATTTATAAGGGATCCTGCAACTTTGTCAAGGAAGTGCTCGGGTCCCAGCCTACTAAGGTCCATACAATATGGAAAATTCAAAGTTCAACAACATAAAGTCATAAACCCATAACCCAAACACAATTTCATTTCTTCATTATTTATATTAAGATTAGTTATAACTTGATTGATGATAGACTCAACGAAATTGAAAAGAAAAGCAAAAGAAGAATGAAATTGGGAATGGGGGTTGGTCCAAATTTCTCCAATATGGAGTTAAGGGTATAAAGGAGGCAAAGACATTGGGTCTTGACAGAGAAAGGGATTGTGTTGAGGAAGGTTACATGATGAGGATAAGAGAGGATGAAGGAGATGGTGAAAGATGAGATAGAGCACGAAGCAAATGAAGGTACCATTTGATTATGCAATTTAGGATGTGGGTCGGAGTTTAAGATCAACGATGAATATATGAGAGAGGAAGGATGTTAGGCACGGAGAGTAAAAAAGAGAGAATTGAGATGATGAGGATATAAATTGATAAAAGAAAATCTACTACAGGTTATGTGTTTACATTTGCAGGCAGAGCTGTGAGCTGGTTATCCAAGTTACAGATTGTTATAGCCCTATCTACTACAAAAGTTGAATATATGGCAGCTACACAAGCTTGCAAATAAGCTATTTGGATTCAAAGGTTAATGGAGGAACTCGGGCACAAGCAGTCAAATATTACTGTGTATTGTGACAGTCAGAGTGCCTTGCACAATGCAAGGAATCCAGCCTTTCATTCCAGGACAAAGCACATAGGAGTTCAATATCACTTTGTTCGAGAAGTAGTTGAAGAAGGTAATGTGGACATGCAAAAGATTCATACGAAGGACAATCTAGCAGATGTCATGACAAAGTCAATCAACACTGACAAGTTTAAATGGTGTAGATCTTCCTATGGTCTATAAAAAACGTAGGCAACATGGAACTGACAAAATGAGGAAAGGTTTTTAAAGCTTACCAAAAGTGGCTTTAAATGGGAGATTGTTAGTGGCGTAAAGCAGAAGTCAAAGAATATGCATGTGAAGTTACTCTGCATTCAATGCACAGTAACTTTTAAGCCTCTATAAATAGCGAGCTGCTGAAGGCTCTCAGTGCATCACAACAACAAGCAGAAACGGAGAGAGTACAAAGAGAGAGAGAAAAATATATATAGTGTCTTCTGAGAGTTTCTCTTATTTTTATAGAGAGAGATGTATTCTCCTAGAATAAGAGAAGGTGTTATTGTTCTCTCCTTATATTTAGAGAGAAGTGTAATTATATCTTCCACATAGTGAAAATCTTTCTCAGTCTTGCCCGTGATTTTTCCCTTATCATTAGGGGGTTTTTCCACGTAAATATTGTGTGTCAAGTTCCAATTCTCTCAACTCTATTTTAGTTGCGTTGATCTGTTTCCATTACTCTGATACCTAACATAAATGTCATTTATTATATTTTTCTTTGAATTTTATGTTACCAGGACCATGATGGTCCATAACTTGAACCTTCCCATGCTATAATGCTCCTTGTACCAATCACCTTTCTTGCAATTACAGACGTTGTGCAACATGCAGAGTTTGATAGAGGGACATGGATAGAAATACAGTAATAATGGAGACAGTAGAAATAGAGACACAAATAATAAATATTTATAGAGGTATTATTAAAAAATATATATTAGATTTTTGTTTCGTATCCGGTCTCCACTTTCTAGAGATATATAAATTTTCAATGTTTCTATTTTGAAAATAGAAAATTTTCTTATCTTCTATTTCTATCCCTCGTTTCAAACACGTTTCTGCTTTAATTTTCTGTTTCACAATTTAAATGCTATCCAAGAAAATAGTCTCAGGAGACTATATGTTTGATCAAAAAATAAGACAACCCTTCTTCGACCCAAAAAAAACAAAAAAGAGGAAGAAGAACAAAAAGACACAACGACCCTCATTCACTTTCTCCAACCTCATAGTATAGTTAAGTTAACCGTAGTTGCGTAGCATAGCACTAACTGTAATGACCAATGGTAATACCAAGTATGCACCCTAAAATGCACAAATACTCACGTCTCATGCATTTAATTTTGATCTACGTCTATTCTGCTTAAGTCATGAAAGTAACATGTAGTCCCAGACTTCCCTGGCAAATCAACTAGGTAGGGTCCTACCCCATTCCCCTTGTCTTGTTAATTAATAGAGAAATGCTATCTTAATACCTAAAAGTGGGTATCTGAAATAGACATTCACTTTATAACCATTGAATGTAATAGATGTTAAGAATAATTAGGAACATCCATCATATCCAATAATTATAAAATGGATGTCTGTTTCAGACATTCATTTTTTAGCGTTAAAATAACTTTTCTCGTATTAATATATGGTATTAGTTTTACAGGGCATACGAGGTCCACGTGAGCTAGGACGTACACCACCTTTCATGTCCCTTGGTGAAGGCTTCGCCACGTTCTGCTTACTGCATGATGTTCTAGAACGTTAATTATGGACTCACCCGTCCATGCCCATCTCTCTTTCAGCTTTACAAATTAACAACTGCTAATTTTGTTCTGTTAGCTGAACAACACAATTTAAAGTACCTATAGAGTATGTAAGTACCGTGATTATTAGAGAATTATGGGGTCAATACAAGTTGAACACTTTGTATTCATACACACTAATAATATGAATGAGTCTCATTGATTAGTCTTTAAGATATATTTAATTAGAAATGGAACCACCAGTTTAATTAATAATGTAAGTACCTGGACAAATCATACTATTATTATTATTATGTGAAAGCGTGATGATGTCATCCCCTTGGTAAGTACCACAATAACTTGCCAATCCTCAACAATCATTCCTTAAATTGTCGGGGCCCATCTTTAATAATTAATGATATTTATAGGATCAAAATATGGTGTGATTGAATGTAAAAGGAAAATGATAGTATATATTATGCCTACTTTTATACGTAGTAATAATAATATTAAGACTTTATCATAAAAAATAAAAATAATATTAAGACAAAATTTGTATTAAATTTCTTATATCAATTTCAATCCATTCATAAATCAAATAATGACACAAATATTTTTCTTAACAGTAATAACTTAAAAATTGAAAGTATACACTCTTGTAGTAAAACTAGTCATTTGTCGTCATCCTTTTATTTAATAATTGAATGGAATGTAAAGGAAAAAAGGGATTTTGTCTAAGCTTTTCCAGAGGCACTACTATAAATAAATATAAGGTTCACAACCCCATTAATTTTCACAGTACCCCAACCTACTACATTCACCTTCCTCCTGGCTATAATCATTACTTCAGCAACTTCCGTTCGATTTCCACTCTCATCATACCTTCCGATTTCGTGCAATAATGACAAAGTCATCACCGGAGAACAAACATGTTGCGGTCTTTGTCTTCCCCTTTGGGAGCCACCCTGTTCCTCTCTTCAACCTTGTCCTCAAACTAGCTCATGCCGCCCCAAACCTGTCTTTCTCGTTCATAGGCACAGAACACTCCAACAAGCCTCTTCTCTCAAAACCAAACACCCCAAACAACATCAAGTTCCATAGCATAAGTGATGGAGTCCCAGAAGGTCATGCGTTAGGCGGCCACCCAGTTGAGAGAGTGAACCTTTTCCTTCAAGCCTGTCCTGAGAACTTGCAAAAGGGTATAGACTTGGCAGTGGAAAGGACAAACAAGAGAGTAACATGCATCATTGCAGATGCTTTTGTTACCCCTTCGCTGATTGTGGCTCAGAGCCTTAGTGTTCCTTGGGTACCTGTTTGGCCTCCTTTGTCATGCTCACTCTCTGCACATTTCCACACTGATTTGATCCGCCAGCAATGTGCTAACAAAAAATTAGATCCTCATAGATCCTTGGATTTTATTCCCGGTTTGTCCAAGATGCGAGTTGAGGATCTTCCAGAAGATGTGATCAACTATGGAGAAGATGAGACACTTTTTTCAAAGACATTGGGTACCTTAGGTAGAGTGCTACCTCAAGCTAAAGCTGTGGTTATCAATTTCTTTGAGGAATTAGACCCACCTTTGTTCGTTGAGGACATGAGGTCAAAGTTGAATTCAGTGCTCTATGTTGGTTTCCTTACTCTTTCACTGCCTTTGCCCCCATTGCCTCCGCCTGAATCTGATGAAACCGGTTGCTTGTCATGGTTGGACAAGCAAGGGGCTAGATCTGTGGCCTATATTAGCTTTGGGACTGTGGTGACACCACCACCACATGAGATTGCGGCAGTGGCAGAAGCATTGGAAGAAAGTGGCTTTTCTTTTTTGTGGTCCCTCAAGGACCATGTGAAAGGCCTTTTGCCTAAAGGGTTTCTTGAGAGGACAAGCAATAAAGGGAAAGTGGTGCCTTGGGCTCCTCAGACTCTAGTATTAGGACATGGTTCTGTGGGGGTGTTTGTGACTCATTGTGGCTGTAACTCTGTGTTTGAGAGTATTTCCAATGGGGTGCCTATGATTTGCAGGCCATTCTTTGGGGATCACGGGATGACAGGGAGAATGGTGGAGGATATATGGGAGATTGGTGTGAAAATTGAAGGTGGGGTGTTCAGCAAGAATGGGTTGATTAAAAGCTTGAACCTGATTCTGGTGCAGGAAGAAGGGGAAAAGATGAGGGAAAAAGCACAAAAGTTTAAGAGGATTGTGCTGGATGCAGCTGGGCCAAAAGGGAGAGCAGCTCAGGATTTCAAGACTTTGGTGGAAGTAGTTTCTAGCTGTTAAAAGTTATGAAGGACAAACGGACCAGATCTAGCCAGATTGTGTTGTAGCCTTACGTTTGTAAGTTGTATGATTTTTATCTATTTAATTTTGAAAAATATTTGTATGAATAAATGTTTACCATCTCATCTTCCTCATACTCATAATAAAGTTGATATATAGGCTCTCTAAGTTAGTAAGAATATCTTAAATAAAGTTAATAAAATTAATTTTATTGTGAGTATATTAAGGATGTGATGGTAAATCTATGATATCTCTCTTAAACTTTTGCATTGTGTTCTAGGCTTAATGTTTGATCTTGGATGATAATTGAAGCAATGCGCTTCGTCTCTTTTGACTCCTACCAATCTATTCTATTATTTTAATATTTCAGAGTCATTTCATAGAAACTATTATACGTGTATTTTATACAGAGTTTTATGGTACATATATCATTCATATAGTGATTTAGGGTCCACTTTTCTCAACATCTATGTCTACAAATTTTTATAACTTAATTTATAATTTAATTATTAATAAAATAAAATATTACATGAATCAATAAAATTAGAATCATTAAGATATATTTATGGGATTAAGAATCATTAGAATTACGATCTATAATTAAAATTAAGAATCATTAAAAATAAAAAAATCTATAATCTATAATTTATAATACTAATATTCCAGACTCATGTAAGAGAAAGTTTTCCAAGTGTCATAACTAGAATGATTTAGAATTCACAGTTTTTAAGAAGTTAATTATTAATTATTTTTTTGAAATATTAAAATTACAATTATTACATATTATTAGAATATTATTAACAATCATCAGTATATAATGATAGGATTATCCATTATTCACGTTTCAAAAATCACTTTTCAAGCTGTCTCAAGTACTTTAACATAACATATATGTAATATATTTCATGAGAGTTTTTTGACATATCTATTTTCTATATCAATATGTTTTATCTTGCTGAATTCTTCCTTTTTGCTTCATCTCTTTGTTTGCAATCTCAGCGATTGTTTGACTTTTTTTTTATGTTTATATTGTTTCAATCCAATGTTATTACAACAACAAAGGTATCTTCTGTGTCTTCTTCATCTTCCTTCTCATGTCCTATTGCATTTTTGTTTTCTTTGTTATTTATCTCGTGTTATCCACTTCTTCTATGATATTAATATATTGATATGTAAATCTGTAAATTTTAATTATAAAATGCGAAATCTTTTATGTTTGATAAATTTATATTATTCACTGATTTTTAGTTTTTTGAGTTTTTAACTTATTCTTAACTTTACTATGTTCTTTTTTATTATTTTCATTATTTTATTTTTCTTGGTCTTTTCTTTATGTTAAATTCTGATTGTTTCTATTTTAATTTCCTTTCTAATTACTTCAATTTTATTTTTTATTTGTCATCAATTTTTCTTTTGTTATGCATTTTTATTTTTTATATAGAGCCTTTTTTATCATTGATTTTTTATTTTTCCAAATTGCCATTTAAGTTTGAAGTATATTATAGCATTATTTGCTCCAAGGTTTTGTGTTGTTGATTTATCATTCTAATTTATCTTTTTTAGTTTCTTACTTTTATTTGTTTAATTAATCTTTGCATTTGTTCCCTATATTTGTTATGTTTAGAATTTTTCACCGTGGTAGCTTATCAATTGCTCCTATCTATATGATCTTTTGGTTGAAAAATTAATACTTTGCTGTACTTTTATTCTGTCTATAATTTATTTGTATATATAAATGATTTATTTTATATATTGAGTCATTATTATTAATTTTTAAGCTTAACAAAACACAGGTGAATCAAAGTATTTTTAACTTATCTTGATGTTATTTTTATACAATGCAACTTTCAATCTCTACAAGATTCTAAAATTTCTTAAGTGTGCATTTGGATGGAATGATTAGAGGGGAAATGTAATTTTTTTTAAGGATTTAAAATTCATCATGATAAAATATCCTATTAAGATATTTACTTAGAAGAAATTGTAAAATTCAAGAGATTTTAAAGAAGAATTTTATCTACCTAGAATAGAGGATTTTAATTTCCACCTATAGAAAAGGAATTTTGAAAATCCCTATATGTACAAGTATAAGATTTTCTTATTTTGGTAAGTCTCACTTTTATTATATTCTATTACAATTTCTTTATATTTATAAGATTTTTGCTTAATGTCATTTTTAATTCATTTTGTTGTATTTTAAATTTTTTAAATATTCAGTTTATATTATATGATGCTATATTTATGTATCATTCCATTTTATTTATATAAAAATTAAATTTTATAATTCAAATTTAAAATATTTTGTGAAGGAAATTTAAGATAATTTATGAAATATGAACTCATTATAATTGATTTTAGATTGGTTGAATTTTGATTATTAATTAAAAAAATTATTTTTTTAAAAAAATATTTTATGTTTTTCAAATAAAATATGTTAAAATCAAGATAATGTAATTAACTCACACAAATAAAGTATTTTACAAACAAAGAAAATGTAATTATCTATCCAAATAAAAAATTTAAAAATTGAAAGAAACTTAATTGAAATATTTTAATTTTCTAGCATTTTAAATTTCCTTATATTTTAAAAATACTACATCCAAATGCACATTAAGTTTATTTCCATGTTAGATATTTTGCTTTTCAATAATTACATTTTTTTGTGTTATATAGAATATGTATATTTATAAGATTTTCATATCTACGAGATTTTGGCAATTATATGTAGGAGATTTTTAGTCTAGGATGGAAGTAATAATCAATGGACACTCGAAAAAATAAATGAATGCTAACAGAAATAAGAGGATTTTTAAAACTAGGTTTTGCCGGTTGAACAAATGGATGAGTCACCACTTAGTATACAAGAATTAATAAGAAGAAAAATATGCAATATTAATCATTAGGAAGTCAATTGCATAGGGGTTATGATATTCCTATATTATTGTAGCAAATGAGAAGCAGAAAGTGAATATTATGGGAGCAGATACCGTTTCCATTACATATAATTACTTGATTAAGAAGGGGACATTTATTTTAATTTTATCCCATATAATAATAAAAATAGTCCAAGATGCATGCAATTTTATTAAATGATTTTTATCATTTAAATGAAATTAAATGTGTTTTTTAAAAATAAAAAATTAGAATGGAATATAAAAGAAATTAAATGCATTTATTATATGAATCAATTTCTTAATTTGAAATAGATAAGTTTCAAATAGGATTCAAATGATATCTTGAATATGTTTACAAGGATTTGGATGATATTTATATAGCAAATTGACAAGGCTACGAAGCAAAAAAAGATTTGACACAACAATTGTGTGAATGAAAGAAAAATAGGAAACATAACAAGAGATTATGAGAGTTTAAAATTGATATTATGAGTCATCATCTTTTGTTACAATGGCATGATCTTCTACTGCTATAAACCTTAAATATTCAAAGTTTAACAAATAACTTTGGTATTTGATTTGTCCGAGGTAATCAACTACATAAATTAAAAGTCTTTTAACAAGTTTATATATTTTTATTCACTAAAGTTGAAAATTTAAATTTTTGTAATTAATTGTATTATTAAGTCTATGTAATACCTGGTTTACACGTGTCAGTAGACGAGTTTGGTATGACCTCAAGGTCCCTCAGGACCCACTGCTATTGCTGGGTCCGAGTCTTCATTAAGTCTAGAGCCCTACGCCTCCTTGGAGGGCTATATGTTAGAGTTATATTCTTTGGATCAAAAGTCCCGATAATTGCTCTTCAAAGGAAAATGAATTGAAGAATGATTTTTAACGAATTTTTGGAACCCTCTAGACATTTCGTTTTTAGCACCCAAGTTTAGAAAATTTATGGAATTCCGAAATTTGAACTAGAATTGAAAAATGAGATTTTGATTGGTTGGGTTTTTTATTTTTTATTTATATTTTATTTGAATCCAAATGAGGGGTATTTTCTTATTTACATTTATGTTTTAAAGTTTTAACTTTTAGGGTTTTAACTTAAAATAAAGAAATGAAAATAAGTAAGTAAGTATAGAGGTGAGCCAATACCAGGATAATATTTCTGCAGAATTTTTGGTTTCCTGTCACTGCTATAGCGGTCACAGGGAGGTATGCAGTACGGGTTTGGGTTCTGGAGACCGCTATAACAGTCTAGGATCGCTATAGCGATCATAAGTGCACAATTTACCGTCAAGGGGAGCAGCTAGACCACTATAACGGTGTCAGTTTTGCTGAAATGGTCCATAACGAAGTTGTTTCAATTAAATGAACCCCTCCACCTTATATATACTCCCAAACTCGAAATTTCCTCCTCATTTGCGAACCCTACCCCCAAAATCTCATCTCCCCTTCTTCTTCCTTTCCTTCACTCTCATCCTCCATTAAAGCTTCATCCTCCAAGATCAAAGGTAAGGATTTTGTTAGTTTCTTCCATGTTCTTCCTTTCTCATGCAATGTGTTGTTAGTTTCTCTCATGGTTGTCAAGTGGCGGTGCTCCCCCAATATTGTTAGAGCTAAATTATAGATATTTAAAAGTTAATAGAGTTTAATCCAAAGTTTTATGATGATTGTAGTCGATGTTGGTGCCCTCCCGGCTCCCCGGAGCTCAGTTGGTGTTAACGTCATTTCTTCCTCCCCTTCCAGGTGAGTAGGTTTGACCTCATAACCTTAGATTTCCTCATTCTTGATATATTCTTGCATTATGATTATGTTAAATATGAAGTTAAAGACAAAATTAAGTATATATTATGATTTTCCCTGATTATGACAAGCTAAAAAAATTAAGATTTATGATGATAGCATGAAATAAATGTATTTTTAGAAAACCATGGGGCCATGATTGATAGAGTGTATGTTACAAAAATGTTTTATGTTCAACTCTAAGAGATTTATGCAAGAGTATATGATTTAATAGTTATTATTTCATCAAATATGTTTTAAGAGTTTATGATATGTTTATGATTCAAGACTTGAGATATTATTATGATGCCAGAGATTTTTATATGATTTAGAACCCCAATATTTTGAACTATGATATTAGATATATTAAGTATATTAAAAATGTGTTAGCTGAGAAATGGATTTAGAACTTCAGTTTATAGTACAAAGAGGTACGAAATTCAGTATGATTCCTAGTGACTGTCAGATACATATTTCTATGGGCTTGAATCGGAATGCCTACAAGCAGTGATCCCTTGGGCTCGATTTTCATAGCCACAGTTATGCTAAAGTCGGATTGTTAGAGTTATATGAGTCAAGAACTCTTAGAGTACTAAGATTTAAGGGCTCTTGTTTGCCAGGGACTGAGCACCTACCCTTCAGACTTAAATGATTTTATAAGCATCTAAATATTTTATGATTTCAAGAGTAGAGTGATTATATAAAATTTAAACCCAGAGAAAAGACAGAGCAGAGCTTTAGAGAAAATTATTAGTTTTATGATTTAGTGATTTGACAGTAGCTGTAGAGAAACAAACAATGAGTTAACGGCTAGGAAAAACGATCGCTAACCTTGGTACCGAGTTGTCCTTTGAGAAAATCTAGGGATCCTAGAGATCAGAAAAAATCGCTATGTCATGGTTGACATGCATAGCTAGAAAATATATCGTTATGCAATGCATAACTAGAGATCCATGTTTCTCATTTAGCATATAGTTATTTACGTCATCAAAGGTTATCTATGATTTTAGAAAT